>VXAY01005118.1:433619-515391 GCA_013399855.1 Oxyruncus cristatus | reverse complement strand
TTTTTTTTTTTTTTTACTCCACAAAAGCTCTGGGTATATTAATGGTCATGTGCTATATAGACAGCAGCAATGCTTCACACGCTCTCAAACAGTAGACGTACACACCAAAAAAATGAACAATATAAAGATAATTTCTGGGAACAGTAGGTAGAAGAGGCATACAATCATATCTTTCCATGGAACCACAAATACAGTGTTTCTTGGATTTTTAATATTATACCTCGCGTAGATTGAAAATTAGAACACTCACAGTCCTGAGAATGTGCCCCATTCACTTCAAATTTAGATTCTCCATTTGTCACTGATTTAATTTCTTTTTCTTTATGCATGAATAACACAAAAACCTTAAGACACTGAGTACCTTCCAGTAAAATACTTTATCTTTCCTAGAATAGGCAGAATTAATTTGATAGTAATTACACTGACAGGTATTGGAATGGATGTGCCACAGGGTGGTAATCCTGTTCTTTCTGAACAGCATCACTTTTATCAGTAAAGCAACATAATTCAGAACGAATAGCATGTGATATTTTTCATCCTAAGAGATTTTCCAACTCCTTTGTCTTCAGTTTTGGAGAAAACATTACAAAATAACCAAAGTAGACAAAGGGAATTGATGGTCAAGTAACTAACTAGCTCAAGATCATAAAAGGACTTAGTGGAGGAATATGGTACTAAACTGTCATTTCAGTGATCTCAATATCCAAGCTCATAACCAACACACAAAGTCTTATGAACCGCAGAAATAATCCATACTCGTCCTTCATCAATACCCATTTTCAATGCATTATGAATTCTAACTAGTAAGTCCTCTAAATGCCTTCTTAAGAAATCAACGATTTTCTTACGTATGGGTTATAAAAGACAAAGAAGCTAGTGGTTGTGTCTTACAGAGAGGGACACCAAACCTGAGCAGTCCTGGAGGATGCTGGGAGGCTTATACAGACACACATGGGAAATAATATTTGCAACACTCTGCTGTGAAGGGAATATCATTGCCTATTTGCACCTTGAACTGCTGAAACTTTGTGTACAGGCACTGAAAGAATACTGCTGATCTTTTCACTGTCATCTTGCATAGGTGATTAAAAAAAAATTTCTAATAAATTTGTTTCTTAACAAAAACATAATCTGGTGGGAGTACTCTTTATTATAGGAAAAGATCACTGCATTTATCCTGCCTTCCAGCATGGCCTACAGTGCACAGCTGTTAGCTTAGAAATACCCCACAGGAGAACTGAGAGAAGAAATGTCCATTTCAGGTGAGGCATTCTGACTACCTATAACCTTTGCATACAAACTCTCAATGTAGGTGATGAACCAAATCTTCCTGCAGCACATTTTCCAAACGCACTCTCTATGGATACAGGAGGCCATGCCTGTTTTTCAGAGTGGTTATGCTCTTCCTAAGCTGTTGCCTACACCACCTCCACTTGTGACAGGCAAATTTGTCTCTCAATAATAAACGTACTGCAACGAGGGATGCAGATGCAATATGCACATAACTACCTTGGATTCAAAATAGTTCTGACAGCGTTAACAGGAGAAGATGACACCACAAGGCTCAGTGTGCACTGTAAAGTTTACCAAGAAGCCTGGTTCCCCAGGTCACCATGTCTTCACTCTCTTGCAAGCCACGTCCATAAAACATGGAGCTAGAGCAGTTCTTTCTATGCATGAGCAGAAATCATGGCTAGGCTTTGCAAACAAAGATTTGAGAAGGGCTCTACCCACGCTTGCTACAAGGGCATTGATGGCTAAAAAGGTCAATGCGAGAGAGACAAGTCCGGTTGCGAAAGGCACAGCAGAAAGTCTGCGGTATTGGTAGAAATAATATGAGCAGAAATACGGTGGTCAAAACTACACACAGCCTCTGCAGCACAGTGTATTTCTTTATTTTCTGCTATGTTATATTCCACAGACTATGGAATCACTATAAACATCATCTCATTTGGTTTCTGAAAGCAGCGGCACAGAGAGCCATTCTGGTTTTTTCCTGGAAAATTTATAGTAATTCTGGACTACACAAGCATGTATGCAGCTGAAGTACTGGCTTCTGAAAAGCATTGCTTACCATTTATCAGTGTTGGGTTCACATGTTATTCAAATACTGCTAGTCTCCTGAAGGCTCCATGAACCTTTAGTACTTTTGAAGCTGTGTTTTAAAATTGCTTAAGCAAAAAAGGGTGACCTTAAAGTTACATTATATGATAGGGTAAAAACAAATAACAAGCCTGCTCACCAGCATGTTCCTCTTAGCTATGTATTTAGACCCTAAAAACCTTCCCCTGCCCCGTCAACTCCCTCATTATACTAACTAAGCAATAATTTATGCTCCAAACATTTAGACAGGAAAAAATATTTCATCAATAATTTCAGACAGGATTTTTGCTGTGAAACAAAGCTTCCTAAAGATCTAAAGAACAAAAGAGAAAGCTTGGTCTGCCTAGAGACAGAATTCATCTTAAGTGAGACTAGGAGTGGCTGATCTGCGAAAAAAATTTCAGTATCTTTTATACCTCTCCATACACACAAATGTAATTGAAAGACCCCCAAACAAATTTCAGTGCCCACACAGAGGCTTCAGTTGGATCCCACGGGATACAGCAATCTCTCATTTCTGCACTGGGGCCCAAACCTGTGCCTTGCTACAGACATACTGAGTTCCAGAGGCTGAAAGCTGAGTTCAGAAAAAGATTTTCTGTTTGTTTAATAAGTTTTTATTTCCAGAGATCCCTACTTATACTCTGTGGCCAAGGTGCACTGTAGTCTTTTCAAGAGTAAATTAAAATCGGAAATACACACAGCTCACTACTGAACCTGGAGAGATGGTGCTTCAGCAGTGTCACTTCTGTCAGGCTTCCAGATTCAGCAGCTGAGCACAATGGAGAAAGCTAACTCTGACTGCTACTTCCCTACATGATAGAAAGGATGGAATTTAAGCAAAAAATACTGTGTTATGCTTACAGTAAAAAGCCTGGGAGGGAATTTTTAAGGATGAAAGCTTGATTCAAGCATTAAAGGTGTCTTATCAAAAGTCATAGTAATACTTTCAACTAAACACTCTTATCCCTACGAATTTTCATGTCATATTTTTACTATTAACATACCTGAAAACAGACTCAGCACATTTCCTACACCGTGCCTAAGAGAGAAAAAAAAGATCCTCTAGAGAAAAGAATCAGTGTGAGTTCAGTACCAATGCCACAGAAGTACTTAGGACCAAAACTGTCCACCATTACATTTACAGATTTTTTTGTGTGTTTTAACCAACAGGGTGGATGAGAAGAAAGTATCTGGCATACTTTGCAAATAATTTCATTCATGGAAAATCAGATAAATAACAGCTACTGAACATCATCATCATGGCTAGGCTTCGCGAACGAAGATTTGGGAAGAGCTCTACCCGCGTTTGTTGCAAGCGCGTTGGTGGCTAAAGAGGCCAATACGAGATAGGCAAGTCCGGTTGCAAAAGGCACAGCAGAAAGACTCTTTAGATGGTATATTCTGCAAGGCACGATTCTTTCCGCGTTGTCTTTTCTCCTCAAGGGTGACCCTGCGTGCTTTCTCAAAAGCATCGGCAGCGTTGTAGGTGGTGTGTCTCCAGGCCTCCCGATTGGAGGCCAGAGTAGACCAGTTATGGTGGTCAATATGGCCAAGGCTGAGATGTTCTTTCAGGGAGTCCTTGTATCTTTTCTTCGGGGCTCCTCTCTTGCGGCAGCCAGTGGCAAGTTCACCACAAAGCAGGATCTTAGGGAGGCAGTGGTCCTTCATCCTGGAGACGTGCCCTGCCCAACGCAGCTGTGTTCTCAGTAACATGGCCTCAATGCTTGTGACTGCTGCTTGTTCCAGAACAGATGTATTGGTCACATAGTCTGTCCAGTGGATGTTAAGGATCGTACGGAGGCAGCGCTGATGGAAGCGTTCTAGGAGACGCAGGTGGTGGCGGTAGATGACACATGATTCAGATCCGTATAAGAGAGTAGACAGCACTACGGCTCTGTAAACACTGATCTTTGTGCTTTTCTTCATGTGTTTATTTCGCCAGACTCTTTTATGGAGCTTTCCAAAAGCACTATATGCCTTTGCTAACCTGTTGTCTATCTCCCCGTCAATCTTACCATCTGAGGAGATGAGGCTGCCTAGGTAATTAAACTGCTGGAACAGCTACTGAACATAAGCACCCAACAACCACTACTAAATGGTTATTGAGTACTGGTACCACTAAGTCCATGTAAGAAGAGCCACTGACTGCATTGTCAAATGCAAGGGTCAAAGCCTCTCAGTATGAATTATGAGGGAACTAGGTGGTTACTCAACAGCAACCTATCCATCCAGCTCACTCTATGGTGCCAGAAACACTAGTGGCAACAAAAGGAAAGGGTGAACACACACCTGGGAGAAGAAAAAAGCAAAACCTACCCTTTCAGCAACAGCACTGGTTTCTATCAACTTTAACTGGTCATAAAAAGTCATTTTAGCCAGAGTGATAAAAGCAATGTATTAACTGAAGATGAGTAAGCAATAACTTTCAATATTTATTTGAGTAGCTGTTGTCATTTACTACAGCTGTAAAAATTACTTATTTATAATGATAGAAACTTCACTGAAGAAAATACCAGCTGTAGTGTTAGAGCAGAAATTTTGCACATTGGGTAATTCTAGAAATCACGAACATGTACATCCTGGCTAACAAAAAACCTAATGATCTTGAAGTTTAATCTCTTTCATAGTGTAAGTAACCTAAATCTGTGATACTCCAGAAAATAATTATAAGTATTATGAGTCAGAAACTGTGGGTGAGCCAATTAAGTGCATTTCCCTCAGGTATCAATGTCTCTCTTTTAGACCACCACAGCCTTGAAATTACTTGTCTAACATGTAAACCTCCAGTTGTTAATGCCATGTAATTAATGGAATCATACTTCCAGTACATCTGCACAACCCCTACCTACAAACTTTTCCGAATTGCAGCATTTGTCCCCACCTGCAGTAATATAACAGGTAGTCTTCCTTTTCCAAACACACACATAGGCCCTCATACAGCATTTAGGGGAAAACCCTTTTTCTGCTTAGCATGGCCCAACTATAGGGGAAAAAAAAAAATCCAGTAGCGATGACATATTAAAACAACAAAAATACACATTTGGAGACTCCATCATCTAAATTAAAAAAACAACAACAACAACCAAAAACCAAACCCACACCAGGCCAGTTTTAGTGCATTTAGTAACTGAATTTTGAAAACAGAAATTGTTGCTGGGAAAAGACAAGATACAGACAATGATAAAGGATGATGCATTATGCGTTTGAAGAAATAAAAGCTGCCTGGAAAGAGTATCAAGAAAATATGGAATCATAGAATAGCACCACAGAACCTTTTAGATGGGAAAAGACCCCCAAGATCATCAACCCCACCTGGCTACAACCTCCTTTCAGGTAGTTGCAGAGAGCCATAAGGTGCCCTCTGAGCCTCCTTTTCTCCAGGATGAACAACCTCAGCTCCCTCAGCCACTCCTCATAAAATTTGTGCTCCAGATCTTTCCTCAGCTCTGTTGCCTTTCTCTGGACATGCTCCAGGAGCCCCTCGATATCTTCCTTGTCATGAGGGGCCCCACAACTGAACACATGATTCAAGGCATGACCTCAGCAGTGCCGAATACAGAGGGACAAGCACTGCCCTGGTCCTGCTGGCCACCCTATTGCTGATACAGGCCAGGATGCCAATGGCCCTCTTGGACACCTGGGCACTGCTGGCTCATGTTCCGCTGCTGTCGACCAGCACCCCCAGGTCCTTTTCTTCCAAGCACCTTCTCAGCCACCCTTCCTCAAGCCTGGAGCTCTGCATGGGGTCGCTGTGATCCAACACGCGTTTTCAAACTGCATTTGACCACGATTTTAAAACATAACTGCAGTGTTCACACTGAAGACACCCCTCTGTTCAGTAGTATCTTTCAAGCGCAGATTTTTACCGCGTCCAAAGCTGGTGCCGTGGCCGAGGCCCACCCAGGGTTAGGCCATGCTGCCACCTCGTGGGGACTCACATGAGACACACCGACTTTCACACAGCCTGCACTTCAAAACACCACCGGATAAAATTAAGGAACATCGGTAATGTTTAAAATTACATTCAGAACTCTAACCAAGACAAACCTTCCCACCATCTCCTTTTCCCTGCTACATCCACAACAGTTCTGCCAACAACCACCCCACATTTTATCCCTCAGCTGTTACTCATTATGTTCTTAAGAAACTGCTTATGAGTTAAATTTTATGTGGGAATTAACACAGAATAAGGAAGATTAAGACAAAATTTTGGGTGCATAAACCTTTCCTCAACTTTGAAGTAGAAGAAGCAATTTCTGAAGCTAAATACATGTTGAAAAGACACCTTCATTGCAAAAACTGGTTGGAGAATCTGAGAGGAAAGATGACGGGTATTAACAGAAGGACGTTTAGCTCTTATAGGACAGAGAGAGATGGTTCATTTATTCCCTTCTGAGGAAAATTATTTACAAGCTGAAACAGTTTGAGGATACGGTCTGGAAAGTTCCAGCCCTCACAAACAAAGCCAGCACATTCAGGTGTAGATAAGCAAAACCAATGCAAATTTGTCTGATTTGGGTGTTTTATCAAAAAGTAGGTGAGGACCTAGCTCCATAAAATTGCATAATTTTTAAACTTTACTCCTATTTTCTTTATGCTTTCTTACGCATTATGCCTGAAATTCTTCTCCTGCCTTTTCAGCAGACAAGACTCTCCTCTTTTGGCTCTTTTCTCCACAGTTACTGTTTGCCTTGGCCACACCAACTGCAGTACTCCCCGCTATTAAGAAAACCTTGAGCAGGGTTTGTGTAACCTGTCGAACTCTACCTTGTTATCTGAGTCAATAATCATGCAATAAACACTCACTTAGTACATTTAAAATTATAGGTGCGGAATAGATCCTAGTGTTACTGCATAAAAAGTGCAAAAACATGAATAAACTGGGTTGTGTTAGTAAACTTGATTCTTGGAAAGCTGGTCTAGTTCATGAATTGCCAAGAGTCTAAAAGTTGCAGTATGTCTAAATATAGGCTCGCTGCCTGAAGTGTAGCAACAATTTATAGACCAAGATGAGGTATTTCTATTTCTTCATTCTAGTCTGCGCAAAGCAGGAAACTGGGTGGTAGCCCACAAAAGGCTGGTGATCATAAAAACTTTACACCATTTATACATTTCAGCAAAGAAAGAAATCAGGGTTTATTCACTTCAAGCTGCATCGCTGTTACTGATCAGCATTCTGCCTTCTACTGGCTAAATCATTCTCTTCTCATGCCCATTAGTCCGCATGCTCAGTCACTCTCTTCTCTTGAGTTAGTGGTTTTGTGAGTTGGTGGGCCCTGAGTCATGGTCTCAATCTCCCCCCTACTGGAATTATGTTTTTCCCAGTTGGAGCTGATTCCTGCACAGTTACTGAGCTGGCTTTATTAGTTTCTTCCTTATCTTGGGAGTTTTGCCAAATGTCCTTGTGGCTTGTGAATTCTGCATTTCCAGTGCCCACTTGTCAGTGGTACATTCTTCTCCCCAAGCTTTGTTAACCTTCCCCTGGGTCTGAGATCATTAAAGTGTGTCAAGCCCTCAGCCTTAACCAGGCAATTCTACCAACAAGAAATTTATCTTTCTAACACCTGGACATCAACAGGGGAAAATCCATGTACTTCTAGTTTAAAAACTTAACTGTTTTTTACTAGGTGATTAAACAGATAGCTGGAGAGTATCATGCTATATTTACGACAACCAAAACACAAGTGATAAAACACTGCAGAAACATCTCTTACTTGTTCTGCAAGTAATGGAAATGCATATAGCATAAAGTAAGCCCAAAGCATGAACCTAATGGCTTCTAGCCCAGTGTGCTGGCTTTGGCTGCGGTAGAGTTGATTTCCTTCACCAGTATGGCTGGCATGGGGCTGGTTTGGATCTGTGCTGAACCGAGTGTTGATAATTTAGAGATGTTTTTGTTATGGCTGAGCAGTGCTTAGACAGAGTTGAGGCATTTTGTACTTTTTGTACTGCCACGAGACTGGGGGTGCATGGGAAGTTCGGAGGAGACACAAGAACAGGTGACCCCAACCGACCAAAGGGATATTCCACGCCATATGACATCATGTTCAGTATATAAAGTGGAGGAAAGAAGGACAGAGGGGGTCTTTTGGAGTGCTGGCATTTGCCTTCCTAAATAAACATTGTGTGCGTGTCACGGGGCCCTGCTCTCCCGGAGATGGCTGAACACCTGCTGCCCATGGGAAGCACTGAATTAATTCCTTGCCTTGCTTTGCTTCTGAGCACGTGTTTCGCTTTCCCTGTTAAACTGCATATAAACGCAAGAGTTTGCTGGCTTTTACCCTCCCGATTTTCTACCCGACCCCTTTGGCGGTGGAGCGAGTGAGCAGCTGCGTGGCACCCGGTTGCTGGCCGCAGTTACACCACGGCACCCAGGAAACACACCCCCTTTAAGGGAAGCCGTCGGGTCCCACCGCCCAACGCGGAGGGACGGGACCGGACCGGGCCGGGCAGCGTCTGCGGCAACAGCGGCGCTGCCCCGCCCTCCCGGCCCTGATTGGCTGCGGCGGCGATGAAGAGCCCCGCGATTGGGCGGCTGCTTTGGCGCGCGAGGGGCTCCGTGTGGCAGCGTGAGGGGTGGGGCCGCGTGTTCGCTGTCCGCGCTCAGCCCCGGGCGGTGCAGCCTCGGCCCGGCCGGCTCGGCGAGTCCCTGCGCGGTACGTTCTGCTCCGGCACGCACCTCTCCGGCGCTCCGCAGGGCGCCTGAACCGGGAGCGGGAAAAGAGCACCTCTCGAGGAGTAGCAAAAAAAAAAAAAAAAAAAAAAAAAAAAAAAAAAAAAAAAAAAAAAAAAAAAAAAAAAAAAAAAAAAAAAAAAAAAAAAAAAAAAAAAAAAAAAAAAAAAAAAAAAAAAAAAAAAAAAAAAAAAAAAAAAAAAAAAAAAAAAAAAAAAAAAAAAAAAAAAAAAAAAAAAAAAAAAAAAAAAAAAAAAAAAAAAAAAAAAAAAAAAAAAAAAAAAAAAAAAAAAAAAAAAAAAAAAAAAAAAAAAAAAAAAAAAAAAAAAAAAAAAAAAAAAAAAAAAAAAAAAAAAAAAAAAAAAAAAAAAAAAAAAAAAAAAAAAAAAAAAAAAAAAAAAAAAAAAAAAAAAAAAAAAAAAAAAAAAAAAAAAAAAAAAAAAAAAAAAAAAAAAAAAAAAAAAAAAAAAAAAAAAAAAAAAAAAAAAAAAAAAAAAAAAAAAAAAAAAAAAAAAAAAAAAAAAAAAAAAAAAAAAAAAAAAAAAAAAAAAAAAAAAAAAAAAAAAAAAAAAAAAAAAAAAAAAAAAAAAAAAAAAAAAAAAAAAAAAAAAAAAAAAAAAAAAAAAAAAAAAAAAAAAAAAACACACCAAAAAAAGAAACGCGTAAAGGAGGAAAAGGGAATAGGACAATAGGACAGGGGAGGTGAAGGAGGGAAACTCAAGTGGCCAGGTAGCAGTCCTTAAGGAAAGGAGTTGGGGTTAGCAGACGTGGGGGATTGCGAGCAGGGCGTGATTCTGCAGCATAGAGATAGTGCAGTAAGAAGTGATCCTGTGGAGCATACGTGCTGGGGAAGGAGGTTTGAACACCAGGAGTGGTAAGGTTGGGGTGGAGGAGCTGGGCAGTGCGAAGCAGACCGCTCTTCTGTTGCGCTGTTGTGTTTAAAAGATTTGCTTCTCAAGGAAAAAATAGTGTGTGTATGCCTTTATGATTGTTGTGTCCCTTTTTTTCCTTTTGCACCTTCTAATGTGAATCTGTAATGTTGGCTTATATTGTAGAGAATTTGTTACTTTTCTTTTCCCCAAAGTCAGACGCTATGAATAGAAAGAAAGAATTCTACTTGTTGGATGACAGAAATAAAGGACTTAACAGAAGAAAAATGAAAGCTGTGAGGTACGTGAGTTTTTGAGATTAGTGGCTTTAGAAGTTCTGAGAGTATATTTATCAGGAAATAGAATTGAGAAAATGTAGAAAATAATGGGTGTATTCTGCAGAATTGCAAGTAAGTCCATTTTTTTTATGTATGTGAGTAAAATACACAGTTTGTGAAAAGTTTTGGCACTTGCGGTAGGTTCATGGAAAAAGACAGTTGCAACTTGTTGAATAACGAGTTACTAGGCTACTAATACATCATACTGATCTGAATGTATTTTTACAAGTAATTAAATCACTGCCAATCCATTCAGTATATTTTTAGTTAAATAATTAGAAATATTTTAATTAAAATCGATTATATAATAATTTATTAGTGCTGCTTTTAGTTACCTGAAATACTGCATACAGAGAAGCTGTAGTATTACTTTTATGTATGATGAATTCAGTATGATAGAGCTAAAGCACCTCTCCAGTTAAGAGGATAACAAATTTCTTTTTGTGTGATGTGTGTGTGTGTTTGGTTAACTGTCCTTTCTTCATAATGCCATTTGGTAAAAGTGGGTAAGCCTAGTTCTAAGAGAGCTGACAGTCAGAATTCATTTCTCGTTGATATCCTTGATGATCTTAAACCTTTATTTTTACCTCGGAAGGCAATGTCCTAAGCTACTAGAAGAGGATTTTACAGAACCAAATCAGAGAAACAGTGATTTGTGTCATATGTCAAAAGCTCTGAATGTGGAAGGTGAGGCTTTTGGATCTCTTATTTCCAGCAGGTTTTTTGTATGCACTGTTCACTATTATTTTGCATTTTATGTGGTCTGTTAAGGGCAGTAGATGCGCTGCTACATTTGAATAACTTTTTTTATTTAACTTATTTCCAGTACTTAGGAAGAAAAATCAATACCTTTTGCTTCCTCTTCTGCTATTTTTCTGGACAAAGCTATTGACAAATTTGTTGTAAGATTTTGTTGAATACATATTATTTATGGGTGCCTTATGAAACAATTTTTTTCCTGTATTTTAGGTACACTCATTAAGTGTGTAGTTTCTTTTGTCTTTTTGCCTCTTGTGTGCTTATCCTGTCCTGAAGGTAGCAGCATCGTAATACAGCTAATGATGTAGATAATACTGTAATTACATGCAACTCAGCCTTGTAATTCCCAGATAACTTTTTTTATCTATTTATCAGGACTTTTATTCCTAGCTTTCTAATTCTGTCAATAAAAAAGTCAATGCCCTGTTGACTTGATGAATGGTATCTAGAATACTAATCCTGTGATCGTGTATGCCTGTTGTCTCATGGATTAGGATGCCCTACAGAAGTCTTCTGTGCTTGTTTTTACAGCATTGCATGGTGATGTGAAGGATGAAGACAATGATTTTTTTTGTTTCTCTTCTACAGAAGTAAGTTGATCTAAAGCTTTCTGTTCAGTAGTCACTGTGGTGGTATGGAATAGTGATGTTTCAGGATCTTGAGTGTGTTTAGAGTAAGCTCATTGCCCTCTGACCTAAGGGTCTGCACTTGATGACCACTTACTTGCCCAGCAGTTCTCATTATGCAGTGTTGTGTAGTGCACATGAGATGTCCAAAGCCTGGCTTTAGGAAGGTGGTTTTTTTACACTTCTAATTAGTACCCCATGTTGCCATCTCTGTTCCACCCTCTTATCTGCACACAATGCACAGAAAGCAACTCATGTGTATTAACACTTTGTCAGCTCCCACATAAAGACTTAAAAGATTTTAAAAAAATACAGTTTCTCTTTGCCTAGTAATACGTGAATTGTGAATATGTTTCTGTTTCTATATTTAATAAAATCTAGAGTGATTCTGTGTTATAAAATGCATGTGAGTCTGTGCTATGACATGCTAATGCCGTTTGTTTCACAGAAATCTGTGTTTTAGACAAACACTAAGTGCTTTTTTGTAAATTTATGCAAAAACTAGAGTGTAGCCAGACTTTTTTGTCTCATGAAATTCAGATTTAGCATTTATTGCAAAATACAGATGAGTCAAGTCTTTTACATTTAAGCCCTACAACTGAACTTTATCGCAAAAGTAACTTGTAGAGTCTGGTTCAGTAATGCAATATTACAAATTTTGCATAATAGTGGGAAAATACTAAGTGCAAACAGGAAATCGGGATTCCTTTTACTAAGAGTGCTTTTTATTTATTACAAAGGTGCACTTACAGCTACAGAACTTCTGCTTGGAAGCTTTTTCCTTAGATCTCCCCTTGCACAATTTAATAGCTCTTGTGTTGAAGCTTGGTCTAACTGAAAGGGGGGCGGGGGTGGGTGTTGAAGGGGAAAACAGGTTTATATAACAATTTTTCGTGGGACTCGGCTGTAACCCTGTTTTTGAACTTGCTGCCTTTTTCTCTTTGAATCTAGACCAGAACTTACTTTAAATTTGGGCTGTGTGGTGGCAGCTCAGAAAGAGCAGCAAGGTAAACCTTTATTAAATTTTTTTAATGTATTTAGATGTCAGACTGGGAGAGGACTTCACCAAGTAAGCATTTCCAGACGTTTTTGTTGGGCTGATTTTTTTTTTTTTTAATTCTTTTAACTTTACTAATGTGTTCTCAGCATGGTCATCTAGTACTGTGGGAGCACATTAAGTACAAATACGGTTTCATTGGGAGGCAACAAGGAACAAATTGGTTTGGCTTGAAAACGTGTGAAAAGCTTTAAGCACCGTGGTAAATCGTTGATAAGTAAGTGTTCAGAGGGAGAGCAGTGCCGAGCTGTGGTAGTAAGGACCGTACCATTAAAACGCCTCCTTCCCCCGCCCCCTACTGAAGCCACTGCACCTTCTGCTTAAATAACCAGTCAGCTATAAAGATCAATGCCAGCAATGTTCTGTTGTGTTTTCGTATCTAAATTACGTTCACTTGCTTATTTGTCAAGTTGTGAACCCGAAAGAAGTCTTAAACCGGGTGTCTTTCCCTCCACTGCTATTGCTGTGGACCTTAATGGTTGTACAATAGAGGATTGTCAAAAAAACCCGTTTTCGGATCTGTTACATAAAGGACCTGTTCTGAAATGAAGATGTAGGAAATTTATATTCTGAGTTTGGCACATGTAACGTGCATTGCTAACCTTGCCCAAAGGAATAGAAACTCAAGATTTCATATATGGTTGTTGATCTCTGCAGCAGTGCTCTCGAGATCTTCTTAGTCTGTCAGAAGGAACAAAGTGAACACGGGAAGAACAACACAATGCCTCCTTCCTGGAATGAGGCTGCTTTTATGTTTTTGTGGAAGTCTTGCCAGCTGTTGCGGAAGAGCAGGCATGGCTGATCATGCAACTGAATGTAATAGCCTTCCTAAGAGGTTGCCAGTAGACGGTTTTGATATCATCTGCTGTGTATTCTAAAGATTTTAATTTTTCATTTGTTGTCCAAACCTTTTCTCTTCAGATAGTGACTGTGCTGTTAATCCTGGAACGTTAACAGACATGTATTTACTCTCACTGAGGATAAGAATAGCTACTGACTATTAAGGTTTTGTTTAGCCTTGCAAAAATTGTAAAATGGAAAATAGTTACTTTTGAGAGGATTCTAGCAGAAAGCAAATTTTTTGAAAAGTAGGGTATCTGCTGCAAATCAGTGTGAATCCAATTGTTCCAAAACACGTGTGAATGTATTTAATGATAAATTTTGAAACACATATGTAAAGTATTTGTAGGAAGTTTGATATTTTATTTAAAATGCATGGGTTTTTTCCTTAAAAGATTTTGGTTTGCAGGCCCTTCAGTCACAGTACTGAGGAGAAAAATGTTCATCACCTGTTTTCTTCAAATGGTGGGCTGAGGGATGAACCAGCTCTAACTCCATCAGCTGACATGGTGTGTTAACACAGAATTTCCTTATATTCTCACTTGTTGGTTTTGTATATGTGTGGTTAATACTGCACTTCTTAAAACACAAACCCCTGCAGCCTGTAATAGTTATGTGCTGTTATTCCGTCTTATCGTAGAACTGATGTGCAGCTACAGTGTTAAAATAACTTGACAAAATGAGTGCGACTCAAATCTCTGAATGGGATCCCAGCTGAAGACTGTTAGTTCTATTCAGCTGGCTGTGAAAATGTGTATTTTGAATTCAGCTTTTCTTATGACATCCCATGCTTTACAATATTGGGTTTGGGACTTCTTTTAAGTTTTTGAGATGGCTGCAAGGCTCACGCGTACCTCCTTAGAATAAACTTCAGGGCAAAAAGGTTGTTGAATGATGGGATCTCTCTTTAAAGATTCTCCTAAATTTCCTAACCTGATCTTTCTGAATGAGGTTTGTGAAGTTTTAAGCCCGGGGAGCTAATATTGCGGATATTTTAAAATGACAGAGTAAACTGGAAAGGAATGATACATGCAGTGCCAGTTGTGTTTTCTTCTGTGGAGGTTGTCCTGTATACTGGCCTTGAAAGAATCCTAACTTGCAGATGTCTGTCACAGTTTCTTAGGTGATTTTGTTGTAGTGCCCATTAAAGTTTGAAAATGGTTGTCTTGCATCAGCCTAATAGTGGGACCTCACTATACTTTTGGGATTTTTTTTTCCCCCAGATGATATTCCTAAACATTTTACTCTTTTCTAGGCTGCAGTATTACCATTCTTCAGTCTTCCGTGTTTTCTTCTGTATTAGTAACTTTATTTTGCTTTTCCTTCATGTACTTGTCACTTCATGTGTGAGTGTGCAAGTAAATTGTGTGTATTTAAAACACAGTTCTAGCATCTGTTCTGTAAATACTACAATGTAAACGTTCTCAGTGAAATTCAGGTGAGCCAAGTATTTTGGGCCTGTTGGCCACTATAGACCTGCTCAGAGTATTAACACACAAATGCCTCTGTCAGAATGGCAAATGGTTACAGAGCATCTGGTCTTTTAGTCGTACAAGCAGCTTTGTGTTCATTAGCAAATCTTTCCTTAGGAGAACAACACTGGACAAGATATTGAGGAAGCTTTGTGCATAGCTGTTTGTAATCTTGGCCACTTCCATGAAGCAGACAAGGTGGGTGAAAATCAGTTAAATAAATCATGAAATATTAAATCATATCCTTTATTGAAGGTTTTTGTTAATGACTAGTCACACGTTAACATGGTATTTAAATGTGCTTTTACTGCTTCTGTTTTGCTAACTCTTTTGTCCTTCAGCGGTTCATGCTATTTCTGTGAATATGCAGCCTTAAACTCCAGGCTGTAGCTTGGAGGAGTAGTCTGTAAAGGCATACACAAGGTAATTTAAAGTTAATAGGTCAATACAAATATTGAGCAGGACCATGTGAAGCCAGTCTTCAAATACTACAGTTGTATTTTCTTGGACCAGGGTAAAATTTAGCATTTGTTTTTGCTCTAGCAACTATGCTAACTTTCTACTTCTACTGTGCTTCTTTTTGGATTTAAAGGCAGAAAAGAAATTATATGGGCAACAGGTAAAAAAGGTAATGGACAAAATATGCAAAAACATAGATCAAGTAATACATTTTTATGCGTAGTATAAAACATAGGAAGAATCCTAAAATACCGGATAATGCTGTTACTAGGTTTTATTGAGTAACTTTTGAACTTCATCAATGATAATTATTTAACCTTAACTCTTACTAAATGTGCTGTAGAAAAACTGTCATTTCTGTGTTTGCCACTTAGTTACATTTTATTTGTATTGTAAGAGACATGGGTATATAAGTATTTAATGACTCAAAAGCTTAGTTCTAGGAATCATGCTTTAAAGCCTGTTCTCCAGTCCCTTTCTAACTTACTTTGTTGCAGTGGCCAGTCTGTCTGTTAAGCAAAAACGTGTTGAATTCCTACTGATATACTAATAGCATCTTGTAAAAAATGTACCATTTCAGCAGCTCTAATATAATAACTCATGGGTACAACAGTGGTCATGAAACAACAGCTTTTCAACAAAGATTGGAATTACCAAAGTAGTGTTGCTTGTCTTTTTCCATAGTCTCTTCATTAAATGTAACCATAGTGACAAAACTGATGTTTAGCCAGAGGAGGAATTTTTTATTTTGTTTTCACTTTATGCTCACAGTGAGTTTTAAAAACCAGTAGAAATTTCAGCATGCTAGTTATTTGTGTATGGTGCTATGCTGGAATGTCAGGTAAGGAAAGTGAGGCAGTGGGCCCAAGATCTACCTGTTTCTTGCCTCATAGACCTAAAGGGTTCAGTTGAGGAGGTTTCAAACACTGCCAGTTGACTTGAAATTGGAGAAAACAAAGGGCTGTAATGAACTGTAAGTGGTTTAAGTGTCACTCTTTCTGTGGAGTATTGATTGCCATATTTCTGTTGATTGCTTCTGTTCTGAATTTTAAAAAAAGTCATGTGAGAATAAAATCATGAATAATGAAATAATAAATGCATGTTTATTCATACTGAACAAAACAGATGCTGGAATGCTTGGAGTTGAAAGTGAAGCACGAAAGAGACAAAGTTACAGAAGCTACAGATAGAACTCTTGATGAACTTATTACTCTCCTCTCAAGGTAGTAACCTAGTTTTGTAGTTTGGCACGGGTGAGCTACTTTTACCAAGAACCTGTTTGTAATTCAGGTAGAAGAATTCTTAAAATTTTACTCTTGTAGCATTATTTCATAATACCTGTGTTTAATTTTTGCGCAGTGTTTTTTGCCTTTTCATTGTGGCATCTTGAAGCTGGTTTGCATGGTTGGAAAACACCAACTTCCGCAGCCTCTACTCTTTAAGAAAAAATAGTCATAATGTTAACTTTCTTAAAAAGCTCCATTTTGAAGGTTTTTTTAATACTGTCATTACTGGAGGATCAGTTTAACAGCAGGAATAACTTTTGGGGGTTTTTCAGTTAACTTTCTGTGAATTTTCAAGCTGATAGAAGCCCAAGGACACTTCATTTCCTTATTTTCAAAAATATTTTTATCTTCGGATTTAAGGGAGAGAGAAGTGTCAAAACTTAGGTTACAAGAAAAGCCTCCGAGCGGGGGATCTGGTATCTTAATGGACTGAATTGTGAAATCCAACTGTTTAGTTTTCAGCTGAATGTGATTGGAAATATCAGGAGGCTTAAATGGGAGAGTGCTTCTAACGTGATTAAAAAAATATTTCTCTAAAAAAGTGACTTTTCAGTGTGAACTCTTTAACTTTGGTGGTTCTTCAGTTTATGGAGTGTTTCCCATGCTTCTGCTTTCCACTGTTTGGGGAAGATGATCCGCTGTGTGAGGTGTGGTATGAGTGGTAGTTGTGTTCTACAGTTTGCTTGAATCTGTACAGCTGAGTGCATATTAAATTCTGAAAAGTAATGTTTTTAATACAGGAAAAGGAAATTGTTTGCAGAATTGATGGAGAACATCAACAACTACAGTGCTAGTATTGCAAAAGCTAAAGAAGTAGTTGAAGAGAAGAAGAAGCACTTGATTGGTGCCATTAGGACTGCGAAGGAATTAAAATGCTCACATTCTCTAAGAAACTGTTGTGATCTTGCTAAGGTACCTACATTCTTGTACTGTGAAATAATTTATTTTCAAGAAATACATTCAAAATTGAATTGAAGGTGTCTGTGATCCCAGTTTGCCGACTTCAATACTGATGTTTTTGCAGTATTGTGTTCTTACTCCACCTTTACACATCTGGTGACTGATGTGATGCAAAAGACATGGTTCTTGCCTTGGAGAGTTTGCTGCCTGAAACAACAGATGGAGGGGGAAGACAGGAGAACTGACACAGTACTGATCAGTGAAACAGTGATGTTTTCATCACTTCCGAAGTCTCTCAAATCTTTTCCATTCCAGAGCTCTTGAACCTTCTCACAGAACTACTCCAGAATTAATAACCACACTCTCCTGATCCTCTTGGTCCCAGGCCTTTACTTATATTGTTCCTCCCCATCATATTTGCTGTTCATAGAAGCCCGTGCTACTTGCCATGTTGTATCAGATCATAGAGCCATCCTGTGAAGTCTCCTGTCTTTGACAACAGAGAGGAAAAGATGCTTGGGGAAGCATCTAAGAAACTGGGCATTTAGTGAGTATAGGAAGTTGAAGGTTAACAATTTTAGAATCACTAGGGTACATCAGGGTCATTACACTGAATAAGCATTACCACCTTCTGTCCTAAGCTTGTGTTGTACCTCCTTAAATGTCTTTGTAAAGCTTGTGGCAGTGTGCATGGTTGTGTACATATATGCATTATATTATATGTATGTGTTTGTATGTCGTGGCAATGAGATCCACATTTTATTCTTTAAAATGAGGTGTATATAAAATAATTCCCTCTGTTCTTTCAAAATGTGCCACCCAGTTTTGGAGCCCTTATAGCTCTTGTGTTGAGAAAAGGAATGAATAATTGGCCTCATCATTCTTTGAAGAAGTCTGCTTTTCAAAGTCACATGCCCTGCATTCATTCATCACTTTCCATATGAAGAAACTTGAGTCTCTCATCTGACCCAGTAGTCTAATCCCTTCTTTTTTTTCCCTGTCATTTGCTTCCATCTTACCCAGTGTGATTTTATTTTTTTTTTTTTTGGAACTGGTGCCCACCATAGGCCTGCCTTCTTACTTAGAAATCAATTTCTTCTGTTGAAACAAAAGGAGTGTCTGATTTCTGCCTCTGTTTACATGCTAACATTACAGAATACCAGCTATTAATTCTTAGAAAGGTAAGAAGATCTATTTGACTGTTGGCTATGAGCTAAACTCATGGGGTTTTTTCCTTAAAATTAAAGGCGTCGTGTTTTGGCTTTGTCATGTTGTAGATCATGGGAATCTGTGTAATCTGTTTTATGTATAATGGAACCTAAGATTGTATTTCTTAATTTCAGGTTATTTATGACTTAAAGTTGCCAGTTGAGGCTGAGCTCTCAAGAGTGAAGAGTTTGAAGGAAAAAATACTTTCAAGGTAAATGACTGGAGCAGGAGATACATTGGGAGGCAAAAGGATGCACCGGTTATCTTAATTACAGAAACTGTTCATGCAGCAGTAAATAGCAGAAATTGAGTTTCTTCACTTGCAGTTTACTGAAAAACTACTACTTCAGACATCAGTATAAACTCCTCACTAACAATATGCAGTAGGCTTCATCTGAGGCATCAGGGAGAAAGCATGTGTGATTTGCTGCCATGTAAACAAATATACATGCATTTTAAAAGTGCTTGACAGACTTCTGCCACTTTAATGGAAGGAGAAGGTTTTTTTATAAATAGAAATAAATTGGGGGAATAATGGCTTAATTTTTTTTTTAAGCGCTCAGATTCTGACCTGTAGGAAACATTTAAATGCTTCTTTGGGGTACTGATGTCTGAAGAAATCTGTGAAAAATCCTGGTTTCCATGCAACCCTCATGGGAAGTGACAGATATTTCTATTCCGGAAGTGAGTAAGAAAATAGGTTGTAGCTGTGATACACCTGACCCTACGCAACTTTTGATCATAAGGCTGGTCAGAGTGGTGCAGTAAAGGCCACATTTGCAAACAGTGAAGGAGGGACAGAACAAAGATGGTGCTAGTTTGGAACATCTTTGGGATCCCATTATATGTCAGAACATGGAATCACTCTGGGGAATAGAGTGAGGGTGTGCCATCAGATTCTGACTGGCACAGGGAAATGTAGCTCAAAGTTGATTTCTTGCATGCGTGAGCAATTATTAAACAATCATAGAATCATGTAGGTTGGAAAAGACACTTCAGATCACTGAGTCCAACCATTAACAACCACTACCAAGTTCACCTTTACTGTGTTCCTAAGTATAAGGTCTACATGTCTTTTAAATCACACAGTGGTTTGGGTTGGAAGGGGCCTTTAAAAGTCATGTAGTCCAAACCTCCTCCAGCAAGCAAGGACATCCTCAATGAGATCAGGTTGCTCAGAGCCCCATCCAACCTGACCTTGAACCTTTCCAGGGATGTGCCATCTACCTCTTGTCTGGCAACCTGTTCCGGTGTTTACCCACTCTTGGTGTAAAAAAACTTACGTCTAATATGAATCTGTGTTCTCTTAGTTCAAAACCATTACCCTTGTCTGACTGCAACAGCCCCTATTAGAAAATGCGTGTGTGATTCCTTCTGGAAGGTGCTATAAGGTCTTCCCCAGTGTCCTCTCCAGGCTGAAGATTCCCAGCTCTCCCAGCCAAATACCTCCAGGGATGGTGACTCAACCACTTCCCTGGGCAGGTTTTTCCAATGCTAGACAAAACTTAGGATGACTCCTGTCACGTTAGTTGAGTTCTTCAGTTAAAATATGGATAAAGCAGTCTTGAAAATGGTCTTTTACCAAACGTAGGCCCTACCTACCAAGTCACTATTTTGAAGACAATGCCATTGATGAATCAGAATTTCACAGAAGCCTATTTGAATGCACAATGGCAAACTCTCCCAACTTAGAAGAAAACTGAAACGTGACATAATCCCATCTTTTTGCACTGGAGAACTTTTTAAGAACTTCAGATGAACAGGGAACCTGATGAAGGATGAATATAAAGGTATCGTGTACCTTGTCCCACTCCCAGAATAACACCAAAGGTGGCAAAAGTCACAACTAGGAGGTGCAAAGAAGTTGAGGTACATTCTGTAGACATAAAACGCTGTAGAACAAAGAGTAGGTGCATTCCTGAAGGGGCAGTGGGAGAGAAGCACAGATGGCTGTTCAATTCTGTTTACACTTCAGTTTTCATGAACTGTCAGTTTTTAAAATGGGACAGCCAAGCTAAGGATTTGATTGAAGTTATATTTACAGTTCTGTTAGCCTAAATGTAAAGGCTTTGCCACTTTTCACTGGTAAGGAAAATAGTTATTAGTGTAACAATAAACAGAAACATACACTTCGGACTTTAGTTATGGTTTCATTCAGGAAGAAAATTCTTTGTGCAGAATTAATTTACTGAACAGAACTGAGTATAGGTGTGAAAACAGTAGGTGAATGTTGCTGTACTTTGTGCATGAGGGAGAATGCAAAAGGCAAGAGAATTTTGAAGTATGAACGTGAAGATAAATGAGCAGTCAAATCTGTTGTTCATAGGAGTGGAAGAAACAAAACAGAGTATGTAATTAATCTCTTACTGTGCTGAAAAATACCATAGATCTCAAACTGTCAGAGTGATTTAGGTACTCGCATCACCTTCTGTAATAATTGTTCTCTTCTCTTGAGCCTGTTCCTGAACAGTTGCGAGATTATATCTTCGCAAGAAAATTTGAGCAAGATTAAATGGGGATTGACGGAGAAGTAAGTATTTTTCTTCCAGAAGAGGATAACTTACCTGTTTTTCTGTTGGTCAAGTATTTATTGGAGATTAAATTAAAAAATTGTATATGCCTGTGGAATTCTAAGAGTATACTGAATCAAAGTGAAACTTTAGATGCTTAGGTCAGCGTTCCAGTTAGTCCAATTTGTATTTCAGTTCTGCCACTCTGGGTTTTGTGTTTCACCCAAGTATATTTTGCTCTATCACTTAAGTTATCCATATTTTTTTTATGCTGAGTGTTTTTCAACTTTGCTTCACGTGTAATGATACAATCATAGAATCACTTAAGTCGGAAAAGACCTTTAAGATCATTGAGTCCACTTGTAAACCTAAAAATGCCAAGGCAACCACTGAACTGTGTCCCTAAGTGCCATGTCTACATGTTCATAATACATGTAATAGAGATGTTTATCACTTAAGCTTATGAAAATGCTTTCATGTAAATGTAAACCTTTAAAATGAACAGCAAATACTGGCGTAGTATTTTCAATTCACAGTCTAAATTGCTTTTATTTTATTAGTCCCTTTTTTTTTTTTTTTTTGTCTTTGACAAAAACTGGAGAAAATAGAACAGTTGCTATGAGGGCTATTGTAGATAACACTGATTTATGTTATGAAAGGCTTTATTGCATACTGTAATATTTGAAAGTTCTACAGATTAGGATGATGAGTGTCTGTACACTATTAGCATTTCTTCAGATAGTTTGTGTTTGTACTTGTGCTTTCACCTGAGCAGACCTAGCTCGTGCACTTGAACTGTGCCTGAGAATATGTGCTGTGTCTGTGCGAACTCTTTTTAGGTTTCAGAAAGCATGTCACTGTTTTTGTTGTCTTGGTATTCAAAAACTTAAAGCAGTTTATTCTTAGCAGCTCTTATGAGGTGTTTTCTTAACATAGTGATGTGTTCTTGCTAAAATCTCTGCTTTGACTCATGCTTTTCTGGAAACAGACTGAATTACATTAATTTGTCTTTAAATAAAACTTTTCCCAAATATAGCGAAGATAATGGACGAGACACGTTTATCCTTGATGACCAAGAAGAAATGCCTGATGTCATAATAGAGGAAATACTTGAAGATGACTTGGAAGGCAAGTTTCCTAATACCTGATGCTCTCTATGTTCCACTGCCAAGCATGTTATTTTTGTGTCTAGTATTATGTTGTGTGTTTGTAGTTCCATTTGGCTCATACAAATTCTTTAATGATGTCTGTTTCAGTTCCTTTGAGCTAGCACCTATTTATTTTTTCTTGTCCTCCTGTTTAGCTTAGTAAAAATTTTCTTACAGGTTCTCTCAGAGGGGTCATGAGTTCCAGTATCTGCCTTGATGATTCTTTTTGACTTGTGGTTGTTGCAGTCCCCCTCAGAGTTTCTGACATTGGCTTCTGGAGAACTCTTTTGCTGTCAGTTCCCTCAGCTTACTGAATCTTCTCCCAGGCCACTGTCCTACGTTAGCTGTCAGTAACAATTAGTTTTCTCAGCTTGTCAGGTTTTCCGTGGACTGTACTAGTTAGAGTGTAGCTAACAAGTCCATGGAGGGATCTTCTTCCTCTGTTAGGCTCTTGGGAGACTGAATCTGGAGTACTGTGCCCAGTATTGGACCCTGCAGTACTGAAAAATCACTGTCCTACTAGAGTGAGTCCAGCAGAGCCTACCAAGCTGGTGTCCAGGAGGTGCTCAGGGTCTTAGAGGTCTTTTCCAGCCATAATGATTTTATGGTTCTACATGTAAGACAAGGTAGGTGACTCATCACATCATCAGAGATGGTGACCACAGGTGATCCAGAACAGTTTGTGCTTCTGTTGGTGAAATCTTTCAAATCATTCAGATGTTTTATTCAGATTTCCATCTCACCCAGTAGAAATGCCCAGGAGTGATCTTGCATCTGTTCTGGAGGCTGCATTTCCTTAACTTGGAAGCACAGTCCTACTACACATCTGCTCAGAGTTTCAGGTGCCACTCCCTTTATAGTGCTTTGCCCATGGTGTGTTAGAGTTCAGAGATGGGCACAGAGGTGGCAGTGCTTGAGGATGCTGCAAATCTGCGTGTCTGGTGTGCCCTGATCAGTCATGCAGCTGACACTGAATTTAGATGATGATGTCCACCCTTTGCAGGAAACTTTGTGCTGTAAAATACTCTTGTAAGAATTGGATTGCTGGCTTCTAAAACCCTCTGACCCATTAACAACCTTTTGAGTAGCTTCAGAAAGAGAAAAACCTGCCTTTTGTATCATCAGTGGATGGAGGTTCCTGCAGTACAAAGGATTTGGATGCTTAGTCACAAGTACTGTCTTACATAGGGTCATCTCTTGGCTAGCTTTAGGCCATTCCTTGATCTTTGGACACTAACACTAATGAGCTGTGCAAAAGTCTATATGCCTATTCGTAAAGGTAGGAGTCTTAATGTCTAATTTGCTTTCTAGAAGCTTTTTATTTCTCTGTTGGAATACGGACTCTCAATTACCTACTTAAATTCAGGCTACCAGTTTGTGAGCAGTGATGCAAGCCTTTTGTTTTGCAGGGTAGTATGAGGGAGGTAGTTCAAAAGAGCAATTTCATCAGAAAGCAAACATGGTAATAGTTTGAAACAAGTGTGAGCAGACTTGTCAGATTAAAATCTATTTGAGGTAATGTCATGATTAATGCAACATTAACCGAATCGTATGTCTGCTAATATCTGTTGGAGTCACTTGGTGGGTGTTTGATAACTTGTTTTATGTCTTACTCAGGTTTGACAGAATTAGTGTTGGTAAGCCATGTTATAAATCCAAGCCATTTCTATATTCGGAGATACTCACAGAGGAAAGAAGCTTTGGCTTTGGAGAAGAAATTGGAAAACTTCTGTTGTAATAAGAGTTCATATCTCTTGCCTTCAGACAGTTTGGAACTAGGTAAATGGTTAATTCTTAAAGGTGTTCATGGCTTAAAATACTACCCAGCAATATGCATTCCTTAGTATCATGCTCCTTTTTTTTCCTCTGCTGTCCTGTCCCCTGCCCCTTTACATAGTAAAGCAGTCTTTATATGTTCTGGAATCGACAGTTAATTGTTTTAGAGAAGCATTGTACAGGTGATTTGGGAAAGTAGGGTTGTATTAAAACCTCTAAACAAAACCAGTAGAATTAAAAAAGACTGCAGTTCTTCTCAACCTCAAACTGAGTGCGTTGAGTAACCACAGCAGTTGAAACACCTGCTGTAAACCTCATATTTTCCAGCATTAGGTTGTAATGGTTAACTGATAGCTTTTTCAGTATACAGCTTGTAATGATGAGCCTTGTTCTTTGATTATCTCAGTAAATCAGCTTTCTATCATGCAAGCAACATTCCCTTCTTAGTGGATAGATAATTTTTTTTAAATTCACTGAATAGAAACCATTCTATAAGTAAAAATGAAACATAATAATACATTGCTAAATCACTGAAATTATTTTCTAACCCATATGTTGATAATGTTGCCCACTTCTAGAATATGTTTAGAAAACTGATTAAAAGTATGTAATAACCTTATATATCAATGTTTTTTGCCATTTTACTAAGACATAAGTAAAGTTTGCCAGAAATGACTTCTTAATACACGCCAAACACTTCTTAGCCTTACGGACACTGTGGAAATGAACGGGGCAGAGGAATTTCTAGTGGCTGTTGAGACAAGGGTTTTACTGTCTGTCTTTATTTTAACAGTAGCACTTTTACTATATGTGTGGAGGATGGGAACAATGGAACATTATGCATAACTGTAATAGTAGTTCTAGTGTGAAATACTTAATACTGAATTTAGCCCTTCTTATTTGCTTCCATATAGGTGCTAGAACTTTTATTAAGAGTAAGGAAACCGGAATGTGGTGCCGCGGAACTATCACTGAACTAATTCCCCTAGAAAGTAAAAATCAGAGGAAGCTTTGTCCAATAAGATACAAAGTGTGTGATGTTGCATTGCTGAAAGTATTCCTGATGGATGTTGGAAGCTCTATAGTTCTAACTTTCTCAGGGTATGTTTTCAGAGAGAGGTTTTTGTCTGCAGTTGTTGTCCTTAACTGTTTTTGCTCAGTAGAGATCTTCTTGAGTAACAAGTCCTTCCTCAGCCTCACACAAACAGATAACCAGATACCCAAATGACACTGATATTCTCTACATATGTATTTCCCACAGAAAAAGTGGCAGTGTATTTAAGTACAGGAGTGTACAAACCTTCATACATTGAAATATTTGACTTAAACTTGTGTTGTAAAAGAGAGCACGTGAGTCCTCAATGCTTAAAAAAGGGAAAAAAAAAAAAAAGGAAAAATTATTTCACTGAGACTTTCTAGTTCTGTTTCATTGATGTCATGTTATGCCAAGTACTGCAGTAATGACCTCTTTTATAAGTCGGGGGCTTTTCAGGTGTTGGGTTTGGTTTTTTAAGTTAATACTGCATTTATTCCCATCGACATTAGATATGATCCCAGTGAAAGGCCTGATCCTGCTGATCTGCAAACTATTGAAACAGATGACATTTGTCTGTTTGTAAGGAAGTCTGATCAGCGTATTGAAGCAGAACTTGCAGCTGTTCCTCCTTTAGCAGTACGGTGTTCACTGAAGGATGTTGTTCCCAAAAATACAGTAAGTACAAGCAGCTTGAAGTATTTCAGGAGCTTTTCTCCTTAAGATTTATACTAAAGAACTTAAATACATAGTTTAAAATTACCTTACTCCGTTATAAACAGAATTAAATTTAAGAGTACAGATGTAAATAGATGGGTTGCAATTGCTTTCACTGGAAAGGAAACGAGCTTAGAGCAGTCTGTCTTAAAAAGCCTCTGGGTTTACAAATACATATTTCAGGCTTAAATCTCATTACTCTTAATTTAGACATGTTCTTTTGTCAAACTTAAAAACAGATTTCAAAAGTGATACTTTTATTTCACGTCTATCTGATAATACCTTTCAAAAATCATCCAGAGAAGAAATGGCTTCAGAATTTTTAAGAGAATCTTTTCAGGGATTTTCCTTTTCCTAGTTAAAATTTTTTGCCACCTATTGGAAAGGGTTTGTTCTCTTTCAGTATGATAACAAGTAAAGTACTGTCAGTCTTTATTCCATTACAGAGAAAAAGATATATATTGCAGCATTATTTTCTTCACTATTCACTTTTTATAAGATTTCCTTTATGTTTGCCACATTGACATGGGAATGAACTATATCCAATACAGCCATGTTTTTCTGACAGTATTGCTGCTGATCAGTTTAGGATTTTTTTTTTTTTACCAGTGTGATGTTGAGTGAAATAACTTTAAATAGGAAAGATCTGGAACAACTTTCACAAGTGTGGGTAAAATGCCTTCCTTATATGTGCTTTCATTTTCTTCACACCTAAAAGTTACAGATTTGCAGTATCAGATGAGAAATGCATTAACTTGATCCCAGAGAAATAAATTCTGACAGGCTTTGAGAAAAAACATCATACAGGATGTTGTGGAGAGGAGGAATGTGTAAATTGCCCAAACTATGTTGTACATTTATGTAAAGACATAAGAAGATATAAACTTTCACATGAATTGGGAGAGCAGAAATGTACGTCACGAAATGAAAGAGCATAAGACAATTCTAGTTGATCTATCAGAACAATCAGAGGGGATGAAAACTTGAATCTTCAGAAGGAACGTGCTGGAAACTGCAGCCCTTTGATGTGACTCAGTTTTATACAGTTAAATATACTTATTAATCCATCATAAAGAATTTTATTTAGTGCTGTCCTGGCTACAGACTAGACAGTCTGTGTTCAGTATTTCATCTGTGCCTTCTTATTTTTAATTACTATTTGTATTTTTCGTTTTAACATTCTCTGACATGTTCATAACTTTTTCTAACACAGGGTGAAGGTTGGGGAGAGGAAGCAAAGAAAAAATTTTTAGAACTGGTCAATAATAAAGTTGTTTCAATGATCGTATTTAGAGAAGAGGATGGTGTTCTCATTGTGGATTTGAGAAAACCTCCATTCAATGAAACAAGCAGTAACATACCAGTGTCTCTCAAGGATGCATTAGTTTTCTTAGATTTGGCAAGGTACGTGTTTTCCTTTAGTTTATGCTCCTGTGCCATAACTGATAATGGAATAATGCTTGCAAAGTGAAACACACAGAGAAAGGTCATTGTTTGTGTTTGAGCATAACTAGTTATGGTGGCCGGACAAGTGGGAGATAATTTTTTGCTGCATTTGTATTCCTCAGTTAATTGCTTTTTCATTTTAGGGAAAGGAAATCTGAAAGAAAATGGTTTGTCGATGTGTAGTGGAATCTCACCTTTTACTTTATTTTCCTTTACAATGTAAAATGTACACGACTGCATCCCAAATAAATCCTTTTTAGGAGCCAGCTGCCAAAAATCATTCTTCGTATGTTACATTTGTGATGGGAGAAGATAGAGATAATGGTCTGTACCAACTGCAAGAAGGAAAGTTTAAGCTATAGATAGAAACATGAATCAAGTTAGTTTTGTAAGACCATTTTGTGGTGGGTTTTTATGAATATAAAAGGGTTCCTTCTCAATTAAAATTAACTGAGTTTATTCCAGATTTCATTTTGTTTACCTTAGGTTTAGACTACAGCTTCCCAGTCAAGTAGAAAATAATACCATCTTACACTACAGTCCACCCAATATTCCACAAGAAGGAGAAGAAGTCTTTGTTGTAGTTTGTCACATTAATAGTCCAAGTGATTTCTACCTCCGGTTGGTAAGTTTAGAAATAAAGTCTTTTTAAATAAAGCTCTGAACAAACATTTTAATGTCGAGCTATTTGTAGTCTACACTAAACAAAACAAGCTGTAACTTCGCTTAAGTTCTGTCACTTGTTACCAGTGTTAGGATTCCTAGAATTAACAGATAAAATATTATCTGTTATTAGATCTGTTATTAGATCTGTTAAATTCTTACAATCCTGGTTTGGTCCTAGGTTAATTCCAGGAGTTCTTAGAATCCCAGGAAGTTGACATTTTTTGCCAGTGATGTTACATGTTAATTCCCATGTGTGTATGTAGTGTTTTACTGTTTAGAATGGTGATTGAACAGGGCAATACTCAGCAATTGTTAGGCTCTTTTAATACACTTCATGTATTCAGAAGCACTTTTTAATTTTGCGAGAGTACACTGCTGGAGTAAAATTATCTCTTTAAAGAGCAAAAATGCTGTGAAAAAAGAACATCAGATGTCTATATATGTTGTGGGGTTTTTATTTTATTTTAGAGAGAGAGCTTGGGATCTTTTCCGGAGAAAATTCAGGAGTTATATAAACATGATTATGGAGAAAACTCAGAAATTTTCTGCCCGGTGGAAGGCCAAGCTTGTATTGCAAAACAAGAGGATGGGAATTGGTACAGAGCACAGATTATTGGTGAGGTTTTGATTTTTTTCACTCTAATGCTGGGTTGCAAAATCAGATGTGCTGCTAGATCAGTCACACACTGGATATAAACAGTAACAAATAGCCATTATTTCTCTTAGGCATTCTGGTGCTAACAGGTTCATAAAGTCAGCGGTATTAATTCATATTCTTTTTCTATTAATAGACTGGTTATACGTCTGCTCTTTTTTAAATAAAAAGCGGTATACTTCATTTTCTGGAGAGTATTGAAATTCTGATATAATTATTTTAGTATTTCACTTACTATTACAGATTGAACTCCAAATTTGGCTATTATTGCCAACCTGTTAGTGTATGTAGTGTCGGTTAATAATTCTCTGTAGTAGTTCTGAAGGGGATGGAGGAGGGGGAAGTGCTTGTGCTAACTAACCTCTGAGTTGCCTGTATGGGCAGTGTAGCATGTCTGTATGCTTACATGTGTACTGGGCATGTGTTCAGTGTGCCAGTGTCTCATAAAGTGGTTGGGTGTTAGGGGACCAAAATGCCAACACTGTCACTTCAGGAACCTGAAAGGGCTGGCCCTCGAAGAAAATTTTATGTTGAACTATTATACTGTGTGAATGATTATATAGTGGGAAATTTCATTTTTGCTCTGAAATTCTGGTGCTTGAACTTGCATCAGGTAACTATTTTTTTTGTTCTAGTAACTTGGGTTGTTTTTCTTGAAGGGCTGCCAAGTTGTCAAGAAGTTACAGTAAAATATGTTGACTATGGCAACACTGCCAACTTACCTCATAAAGACATACGCAGAGTAAAAGAGGAGTTTCTGAGCTTTCCAGAAAAGGTAAACAAGTGCTTGCCTGGATTAGACACTCAAAATTAGTAGGATCTCAGTGAATGAAAAGGGAAATAGAGGGTTGTTACATTCTGAAATAAATAACATAAATAGTTAAGCTCCTTTTTGCTGGGGTTTATGATGTGACTGACTTATTATGTTTTGGGTGTACATCTTTGCTATTTAAATAAAATAACTTTTAAGGATTTAGAATTCTTTGAAACATGAAGGAACACAGGACTGGAAAGTCAAGCGTTCAGCAGGTAAGAGTATCAGAAATGAGGTTGCTTCTGCAGCTTTATCCTGTTGCAAGTAAGCGTTGATAAGGCAAGGAAAAGTCAGCTCTTTCTATTTCAGAAAGAATTTATCTGAATTTGAGGTTCATGCTCAGCTACTGGGAAGAGAGGGATCAATTTAAACTAAAGCACATAGTGGTAATGTGGAAGCAGAAACCAAGGTCATGCACTCCTGTATGAGTGCAAAGCAATGTGTGTGATTCAGTTGTAATGAGATGGTCCTGATACATAAATGATATTGGATTGCATAACTTTGGGTTATTCCTCAGGCAATCAAGTGTAGGCTGGCTTGTATTGAGCCTTTTAAAGGGACAAATGAGTGGAACAGAGAAGCCAAGAGAAGATTTGAAGAAATTACTGAAGATAAACTTATGCTGTGTTCAGTTATTGGTAAGTTATCAAGAGTGTATTAATCTTGCTTTACATATTACTAAGTTGACTTAAATGTAGAAACATGCACTTCCAGATTTAAAATAGTATTTATTTGAAATGCTTATGTTCTTACATGTTGGAGGTACCCTGGAGTGAGTATATCTAAATGTGAACTAGTTGGAGGAGATGTAACAGATCTACAGAGATAACAGATGCAACAACTTCTCACAAAAGCTCTGTTTGTCTTCCCTTAAAGACCACACCAGCATTAAGTGATAAAAGTATTCTGATCCATTCAGATGGTCTTGTTTCCATAAGTACTAGCTATTCTTGACACTTCCTGACTTCATTGTTAGCTGGGAGTGTGAATGTTGCCACTCTAGAACATGGCCCCCTCAAAAAAAGAATTTCAGATAACGCATATGTGCCTTAGTAGGATTTTTCTTAATACTATTCATTGTTCAGATGCAGCTCATCACTTCTGAGACCCTATGGAATGGTGGTTTGGAACTCACAGAATAAATGGAATTAAGTGTAGCAGTTGATTTCTTTGTCCAACAGTTTTTTGTAATGATTGGTATATTTCTAGTGAATTTTAAATATGTGCAGAGTTAAGCCACTACATGTTGTTGATGTTCAGATTTAATTATTTTATGTATCAAAAGTAGTTTTACAAAAATGTTTCTTCTAGAACCATTTATTGCACCTCTAAAACAACGAGTAGTTTTTATACTGTCATTGATTGGCACTAACTGTGTTTATATTATGAATTCACAGAAATTTTAGATAACAGCATCTTATCTGTTGAACTCTTCAATTCCTCTGCTGATAATGGGAGAAAGTTTAGTATTAACTGCCAGCTAGTTGAAGAAGACTTAGCATCCTACATACCTGGGTAAATACACTGCACATTTTACAAATTTACAAATCACGTTGATCAGCTGGTATGAGTTTAGAGTGTAACTCTGCAGCTTGATAGTTGAATTCTCAAACCAAGTCTTGACTAACATAAGGTGTTGAAGTTGTAATTGAAAAGTTGGAGATGAAATGTTTTCATCATACTTGTAGTACATACTTAAGTGCCAGATCTTCACAAAGTGTTCATTGTTAAGGTTCCCATTCCCCTGTAGCAAGAAGAGAAATGTGTGTGTAATCTGCACCTAAGGTAAGTCATCTCTTTGGAAGGTCTGTTACTAAAAAACACTCAGGTAACCAGATATGATAGCGACAGGAAGAGTTGGGAATTGTGTTGGGGATAATGAGGCTCATAAGGATATAACACTGCTGCATTTAATTTGCTGATTTTTTTTTTTTTATAGAGAGAGAATCCCTGGGCTGTATTTGTGAAAATCTAAGATTTTTCTTCCATTAATAATGTTTGAATACTGATGGAAATAGATTGCTCAACAGGAAGTTCTTATTCCAAAAGGAAATTCCTGTATTTGCTTTTTTCAGGAGGAAGCATATAAGTGGATTTTCATCTTTTAGCTCAGAAATACTACCAAATTGTAGTAACACTCAATCCTTTTACTTGACACAGCCACAATTTTTAGTAAGATTTTTGTAAGGTTAAGCAGCTTTATTTAAACCTGAGCAGCTGAGTTGTTCTGTTACTGTCACTAAGGTATTTTGTTGTGTTGCGTCTATACTTAGATGGCTGCTTCCAGCCTTCCATCAAGGGTATATCATTTTAACATAAGTTACTGTGTAACACTGAGAACTTGACTAATGTTGATTTTTTTTTTTTTTTTTTTGGTCACTTACTTCTCCTTTAGTTTGACTGGGGAGAAAATGAAAGAATCAGGAGCAAGAAAACTCATGGGTCAAAATGAAGGCAGAGAAGTTGCTTACCAAGTACTGTTGCAGGCACAACAGACATTAATTTAACTCAGTTATTACTAATTAGCATAATTGTTTGATTTCTGATTCAGGCATTGGTACACAAAAGACAAACATCTATAGCACCCGCTCTCCCCCTTTCCCTGGATCAAGTTTACTCTAAGAAGCTCTCCTCCCCCTGCTGCACTCAGGTTACACTGTCTCTTCAGGGAGGCAGTGAGCGGTGCAGGGAGTTGGGTTTGAGGCACAGCAGTTTATCAGTGTTGCTCCTTCCTTCTTTTCATCCTGGATCCTCTACAGGCCTCTGTCCCTCAGGAGTGGGCCTCTTATCTCACAAAATACCTTTTATTCTTATGATCTTGGGGTTCCCTACGTTGTCTCTTCAGTTCCTCCTCTCTATCTTCTTGGGGTTTTCTGCCCTTCATTAAATTAGTGGTGCCATCAGCTTCACTGGAGGAAGGGCTCAGCCATACCCTGTGAAAGGGATGTTGCTGAACTGGGTCTGCCATGCAGCAGCACGCAGCCTCTCCTGTCACAGGTCGCCCCTTCAGCCCCTGTTCCCAACTACCAACATAACACCCAGTGCACCATGGTTTTTAGTTGGAATTATGTTCCTTTTGGGGAGCAGGGGCAAAGGGGTGTCTTGTGGGGGCTTAAGGGCTTCTGGCTTGCTTTGTTTTCCAGTGTATGTGGGTATCTAGCTGTTCAGAGATCATTTGTCACTCTTTCTCACTGAATTTCCCATTTGTGAAGATGAATGTCTGCAAAAAGGCAAGACCGGATAATGTAAACCTACTTCAGGTCATTTAGAGTCACACTTGTGGTATGATTACTTTCCATGTTTAGTGCTATTGAGGGATCCCCAAGTCTCCTCTTGGAGAGGAGACCTCTAGCACAATATAAGCAGGAGTGCTCTGAGTTGCTGACAAGCAAACATCAGTAACCTTACTCTTGTGTTGGGATAGGAGGTAGACCATACAGAATATTGATAGGGGTTTTTTTCTGATGGATCTGCGATTATAATGCCATTGTGGAGTTAGTAGAGAGGGGGTTGTAAGACAGGTAACATGTATTTCAGTTGAGAGAACTCTCCATGGCAGATTGTCTCTCTCCATTTCATAGTTCAGACTAGTTGTTCACAAGGTAAGCATATTTCTGAGCTATGGTGTGCATTTCTTTCCTGGCTCTACAAGTTAACTGTTTTACGCAGCAGTTTTCAAATACCTGCATCAGGAAGGTTTGCATAAACAATTCTACCTGTGGTAGTGGATGATTCAATAGTGAAATACTAAAAAATTTTCTCTCTGACAAAGCACTTTGCTTTCTTCTGAAGGAGAAGACAGTTGGTTAGGTCTTTGAAAAGAGAAAATAATTTCCTCCCAGAGGCCCAGAAATGGCCAGCAGTTAAACTCAGGCTTGCTGTCTCCTTCAGTCAGTGAAGTTTGCAAGAAACCAGTTCTTTTGCATTAAAGGATGTTTCTCAGACTGGAATCTCTTACAGTCTCTAGGTGGCACAATCCATGCAGACTAAGGTGGGCTGAGGCTCAAAATACACCACAGGCAGCTCTTGATTGCTGCTGGGCTTTATTTTATCCAATCCACACAATTTAAACAAGTTTTTGTCAGGGTATTGCTGTGACTGTACTTCATCTAACACTCTACTTAGGAAAGTGCTAGCACCAGTTAATGTTGTATTTGTATCCTTAGGGAATGCTGGAAAGGTAAATGTTCTGCTAATGTTAATATTCCTTACTTCTGAAAGGAATATTTACACATTGTAGGAGTTGAATGTTGCAGCTTTTACTCAGGGGCAACATTGCTTTAGAGAAGCATGATCCTGGTAGTTTGATAACCTTCAAGCCAAACACAAACATTGGGGTTTGGCTTTCACTGGCAGCCTGGAATGCATGGTGTTTCCATCTAACATAAAAATGTTTGACGAAACCTTCCAAAGGAGAAAAAAAAAAGTTACTATCATGAGTTTCATAAGTAGCATTTACAAATGTTTGTCTTTTGTTGGGATTTTTTTTCTGCTTTTTAAGGTTATGATTCCTGTCATGTCAAAATGGGATTATTAAGCGATTTTCACTTTGTTTAAAATGTGTTTAAACTTTCCTTTCTGATTATTTTGTGCTCTTTACAGGTACACCAAAAGTACTGCAGTAGGGCCCAATGAAATATGGGATGATCCTCTAGAAGAAATTCCTAAAAACTCGGAAGGTTTAAATCCTATAGACATGGAACCTGTGGATGGACACTTCAGATTGGTTTCTAACAAAGAGATATGTGGGAGAATTAGTCACATTGTGTCTCCTAGTAAAATTTTTGTACAATTGCTGTCATCAGAAAGTATACTGAAAAGGTACTAAAATTCAAAGAACTTTTCTTAAGATATTCTTACTGCAGAGTGGTGAGGTATAGGTAGAACAAATTCTGAAAAGAGTTGCATTTGACACTGTACTTTCTGAAGGCTGCTGACTTATGTTGGTTTGTTGAGGAAAGTATAGGAACAAAAAACAGGTTGGCACTGTGTTGTTTATTAAATACTTCTGATTCCAAATTAAATATGTGATCTGACTCCTATTTCAAATCAGTTTTAATGTAATAAGTATTGGGGCCAATGCAACACTGTCCAGAAAGATTGAATCTTTTTGTTCTTTCTTTTCTCTTTCCCATTCCTTCATTAGAAGTCTGGTTGAATACTACCAGTATCCTAAGTCATAGAATTACTATAGTAGTGGTAATTTTTTTCATCACGATTCCAGTAAACTGCTAGGAAGTTTGAAGAAAATTTCTAGACATCAGCCTTTTTTTTTTTTGGTAGATACCTAGGTAACGTTTAGGTAGTAGTGCCTACTGTTTGAGGACAGTTAAATGGACATGTTGTGGCTTACTGCATGTTGTTTACTTTATTTGTCTTTTTACCTTCTTGGTTGTAACTACCTAAAGTTACATTTAATTAGTCATGACACTAAATGAGCACCACACTCTCAAGCTGTCAAGAGAAAACACTGAATCTTTCAAATCGTGCTATATAATGTGTTCAGGATCGCTCAGATTAATTCCATGGTTTAAGAAAACATGATAGTTTTACAGAATTTTAATCAGCGTGCATGTGTTTTGTAGGTCCCATTTCATGTATTTCTGCGTCATGAAGAAAAACTTCAATACTGTGTGTCTGTTAAACAGCTACTTAAAATTTACTGTATGCTAGTTGAGCAGTGATTGACTCAATAAGCCCTTTATTCACTCTGTAAGATGTTACCACTAGAAAAATGTCTTTTGAATGTTAGTTTACAGGAGGAGATGGCTTCCACCTACAAAGAGTCCCAGCCACAGTCTGTGAAGTGGGAAAGTAGTATGCACTGTGCTGTTTACATTCATGATGTGGGACAGTGGCAAAGAGGTCAAATAAGCAGGATTGTCTCTGAAACAAGTGCAGAGGTAAACAGGTTTCATGCTTTCATTTCTAAACTTGTAAACATTCATTGATTAAAATAAGGTCAAATCTTTGCTTCTTACTTGTGTGTTAATATTTTCTCATACATTCTCTTGCATTTCTGGAGAATTAAGTTGTACATTGCTGCAAATGACTGTCTTGTCCAAGCTCTGATGCTTTTAGCAGGGAACCTGGTAGTTGAGGACGGCTCAGGAGGTTGACTTTCCTGTATGTTTACACTGACTTTTGGAATGCTGCAGATTCCCAAGCTATAGCCTTAACAAGTTAGATTAGATGCCAGAAGGTGTGCAAAACTGATGGTCACAGTAATTCAAACTTAATGATCCTTGTTAAAAGACAGTGCTACTTGAACCAAGTGTAACAGAAACACACGTAGTCATGCTGTTGCTTGAACCCTAAAACTGATGGTGATGCACTTTGCCATGTAGGTGTAACATCTTCCACAGTAATCTCTCACACAGTGCTGCTTTAAATGTATTTTGTTGCACCAATTTGAAAATAATGAGCATCAGAAAAAGCATTTCGGGACTAGATACTTACTTGCCTCAAAAGTAAGAGGCTTTGTAATCATACAGATGATCTAGGACTGGGTTACCATTGGTTCTCTCCACCATCAGTGGGTTATGCCCAGGGGTCTTCTTAATAGGAAGCAGAAGTGGGACTTCATATGCTTCTGGTTTGCATCATCTGCTTTCTGAGCCTAAGAAACCTCAAACAGCCACTTAACTAAATCAGAACAAAAAGCAGCGGGTTGGAGGGGAGCTATTTCAGCAATTTTTGATTTAAAGAAAGGTCTGTAAATTTGTTTAACCCCCTTTGAGCACATTTGTATGGTTTGTCTCCTTGCCATGCTGTAGTAGTCCTTTATATTGTGCGATGAAGAACTTCATTGCAAAAGCCATGTGTTGAATCTTGGTAACGTTTGAAATTTTTTTAACCTCTTCAGGCATGCTTTGAATTATCATTCCTTACAGATAACATTGAGAGGGTTTATTCTGTTTGATTTTGTTTCTTGCCTGTAATAGGTAGTACTTTACGATTCTGGAGCTGAAAAAACAGTGGAGATCAGCTGTCTAAGAAAACTTGAGGAAAGTATGAAGATAATTAGGAAATTAGCAATAGAATGTTCATTGACAGATATAAGGTAGGCTTTCCCTTATACTGAGTTGCAGCATTAGAAACTAATAATGACATAACTTACTTTCCTGTGTTAGCACTGATTATCTAAGATTTGGATGTGGTTTCTTTTTTGAATAAACAAGAAATGGGGTGGTGACTGTGGTCTTGTTTTATAAAGGTTTGGGGGTTTTTCTAAGTGTTATACTGCATACCAGTAAAGCAGAAACTGTGCTATAGAAATAAATAATGTTTATAGGATGAATTATAAAATAGTGAACAGACTTATTTCACTAATTTTTTTTTTTGCTTGGCTCAGAATTTGAGATGAATCAAATCTTATGGAACTGCACAGGAGGTCTCTAGACTGTTAAGACAGGTGTCATACTTTTGGAACTCATGGTTCTCCTCACTTTAAAATTTTGGGGTTATATTTTTTTAATCCTTCCTGTCATAAAGGTCCAGAAATTAATAATCATTTCATTTTACTGTTGATTAATGGAGATTGTCTTCTTTCTCTGACAGTTCAGGAAGTTTAAAAAAAAAAAAATCAAATTCTCGGTAAAGGGGAGGGTTTGTGCTTACGCTCAGGAGACGCCAACTTCTCTTGTACTAGAGATTATCTTTTGTTCTATGTTAGACCAACAGGTGGAAGCACACAGTGGACAGCAACAGTGTGTGAATTCTTATCCTATTTCCTAACCGGAGTACAAGTAAAAATAATCATACAGGTTTGTAATCAAAACCAGCTGTATTTATAAAATTTCTGCCAGGCCGTCTGTTAATTCAGGTTTTTTTTCTGAATATTTTACTGTTAAAAATCCTCAATGGAACTTGCTTTGATAGCTGCTTGCTGTAGGGGGAAACGGTATGTTTTCTTCTTTCTGCTCTACTTGTGTTATTCACCAGAGCATTGGAGCAGTTTGGCTACCCAGTGTGGAAAGAACTTAGTCTTAGATATATTTAGTTACTGGAGAATAATAACTGTATCTTTGGGATCACTGGGTGCTGACATCCTTTATGGACAGATAAGCAAGATGCTCAAGTCCTTGATGAGAATGATTTCAGCAGTTACTCTTGTAGTTTTCGGCATCAAAGATGGAAAGAATTAATTCAGTGCTGTATGAACATCATTAGTAATTGATTTTTTTTTTCCCCCTATAAAAACAAGTACTATTTTAAGGGTTTGATTTGTTCAGTGTCTGTTGGAGCTGCCAGTGAGGTTTTACAGTATGTAAGAAAACAAAAGCAGTGATGAGTGAAGTTACTTACAAGTGGGTTTAAAGCTCCTGCTGGAGGAAGGCAAGTGTCTGGTAGTTGATTCTAATAAAACAAAGAAAAAAGCAAGGTTTTACTCTTTTACTTTTTTCTTTGATGTCATGCTCAGAATAGTTGGTAAAATGATGGGAACTGTCACATGGATTAAATAAATCTTGTCTTCTGATGTGGGTGTCAGTTGTCCAAGGATGTCTGATTTGCAGTCAGTACCAATAAAATGAAAAATACTCCTGTAGTTTAGAGGAAATGCATATTGTAATATGTTGTCCAGCTCTCTCATTTTTTCCAGGAAAGTGATGGGGCATGTGCATTGCCTGTGAAAATTCTTTGCAAAGATGAAACAGGAAAAATGATTGATACTTCTGAATACCTTATTGAACAGGGTTTGGCTCTTAGAAACAGAAGGTTTGGATGCTTTTCTTTTATATTCTTTTAGACTCTGATTCACGTTGGGATAAGCTAATAAGTAATTTAAAAATTAGGATTGTCCTCTACAGCATATGTAGCAACAGAACTCCATCTTCAGTGAACTTATTTGATACATTATTAATTGTATCCATTGCACATTTCAGTTCTCTAGGTTGGTAGACAAGATGTTTGACAGTATTTTGACAAGTATTTATCACCTTTGTGTGTTTGGGTTTTTACTTCTATTATTTTATTCATTGGCACGTCTCCAATTCTTTGTCAGTTAATATATTGATATGATTTGATTGAATCTGCTAGAACTGATACAGCTGGTGTGGCATGCTCAGCCTCCAAGGAACATGTTAAAGTACACGTGGAGCAAGAGAACACACAACTGGATGGCTCTGATTCCAAAACTGCATGTGCAAGAAACAGAGCTGTTGCAGAGGAGAACATCGCTGTTTCAGAGAGTGAACAAAAAGCATTCAAAACACTGCCCCATTCAGGAATGGATGAAACATATAAATCTCCTGTTGTACCTGAAGAAAAAAATTTTCAGGCCATAGTCAGTTGCATTGGAGGTGATGGAACTATTTATATAATACCGAAATCATCTGGTAAGTTTATGTAGAAGAAAATACATTTGTTTGTGAATCTGAGCACTTTGTATCAGAATATACCAGATAGATACATATTCTAGTATACGTGTGTTGTATCAGAACACAGTTCTAGAAGATTGCTGTTGGGAGAGCTGCTGTTGGGAGGGGTTGTGTCCTTTTGGCATGGGAGGTGAGGAGTAGGGGCCCCTCTCCCCTGGAGAGAGGTCCCACAGCTTCCAGGCAGAGGAAACGCAAATCCCCAGGAGGTGTCACTGTCCTTAAATCAGCTCTCCTGTCCTCCCACCATCCCAAGAAATCCAAAAAACCCAAGTATTTGGATGGGCAGTTTCCTTTCTTCTCTAGGCAGTATTGGGTAATGCAGCGGGTGCTTTATTTTATAACATTAAAATTGTGATACATTTTACTAATAAATGAAGTCATTTAATTAAAGTAACCAAGATACAGTCATAAAGGTTCTTACAAATTGACCTCATTAGTTCTCTTATATTACTGGATATTTTTCCTTCAGTTTGAGCTCCGTACCCAAGTTCCATGGGTGCTTTATTTGTATTTTGATACATTCTATACCTTGTAATATTTTCTGTTGGAAATGGGTTCGTTTTCATCTGACAGATGCAGTGTCACTCTTCAGCAGCAGAATAATATATCATGTTTTAGAAAAGTGTTTACGTAGGAGAACGTTAATTTATCTTTTTTGCTCCACAAGTACATTTAACTGCTAGCTCGTCCCATAAAACTTAGAAGTTCAAAGTACAGGAACCCCACTTGCCCAGGACTGAATGGTTCCTTGCAGTTAGTGCTGTAGACTGTACCCACAGCAGAAGAGGTACTGCTGGACACCCGCTTTGTGTTGTTTCATGGTGTCCTACCACTGTCTCTGGGAGTCTGTTGCCGTGTTTGTGCTTTTTATGGCTCTTGTATTAGTCCTGCCAAGGTGTTAGTTACAAAATTTATAGACCCTTCTCCTCTGAGATTAGAATCCAGAATTAAGGGCATCAGAATGAGAAATGCAGTTTATTTTTTACTTCAAGTAGCAAGTTGTTAACATTTATTAGATGTTGAACATACATACTGTATCAGTGTTGGAAAATATTTTTTGTAGCAGCATGTGTATTTTATGTTTATATGTCTTCATCTGAATCTGCTGGATTTTAGAGGTGAAAATACTTTGTATGAATATGTTATAGACTATCTTGAATTTTTATTTCCCCCTCACCCAAGAAATTACACTAAACAGTTTGATGATTGAAATACAAAATACCTTCAAAGGCCTTGGTCTTCTGATACCCTACTGCTGGAAGAAGGGAGAAGCTTGTGTTGTAAGAGGATCAGATACCATGTGGTATCGAGGTAAAGTTGTAGAAGTCTGCGGTAGTACTCTCCAGGTAAGTTTGATTATGGGCAGGGTGGGGGTGGAGCATATGAATATGTGCAGATGTATGTTAAAAAAACAAAGGCAAATAATTCAATCCCCTAAACTAAACTTAGGATCCCACACTTATTCATTCAGCTGACGTGACAATGCAGGTGCCTCGTTCTGCTTAAAAGTGTGATTACTTTCCTGAATTTTACATTTGTTTTAAAGATCAGTTCTGTCTACCTATTCAAGTTGTCACCATTTTTCCCTTAGTTTTCCTAGTAATGGTAAGTTTTCTTCAGTAAAAAGCTACCCGTGGTCACCTGTAAGTAATCCCTTTTAGGTTTTTTTTTTTATTGTTCTTAACATAAGCAGAATGCTTTAAAAACAACTAGGTTTAGCATCCCCCTGCCCTTTCCCCACCCAGAAAGTAGTGGCTCTCTGTTTTGAATATTCTGCTGCACATGCATAGAGCTACTTTTTCTCATTAGCTGTTAATCTTACCTAATCTCTTGAGTCTGCTCATGATTTTTTGAATTTAGATTTGCAAAGTCTTGACACTATCCTAGTTCACAAATTCTTGCAAGAGAAGTTTAGAAACTGAACTTCTAATCTACTGTACCAGTTTTCTAATGCTTTCCTTCATTTCCACTTTTTCACATCACCTACTTACCATCACACCGTTATTTTCTTTCTCTAAAATAAAGTGGATGCTGTAAATGAACACTTCCTCCTATTAAACTTTATTGAAAATATTCCTGTTTTTTTTAAGTTAAGCTTTGCATTTCATATAGGTACAGTACATAGACCATGGTTACATAGAGAGCATTCCTCAGTGTCATCTGTATCCAACTACATTTTATACTGATATTCCTCCGTTTTGCATCCCATGTCAGCTCTATAAGACCTTACCGGTGAGTAATGGCAAACTTGTGTTAGCAGGTAGCTACTCACATCAATGCACTCTTAAGTCATAGAAGGGTTTAGATTAGTTGCTGGCATTTTTTCTTGCCTACAAGGCTTCAGAGAAGACCTGATGAGGATCATTTCAGCACGGCAGTCTTTTATCAGGAACAGACAGATGGCTTTATGAAGGGACCATGCTTCAAAAGCAGCTGTCATTGGAGTTAAAACCTTCGTGAGATAGGACACTGCAGTAGCTGGCAGGGTGGTAACTCTGAAGTGGCAATTCATTTTATAATAGAAACAAAAAGTAAGGTCTGGATTTCTTAATGCAGAATGGCCAGGAAATCATAGATCTTCAAGTCCTGCAAAAGTGTTTCTGTCATTCTGAGCTCTAAGCTAATACAAGTGAATTGTTTCGGGGGGGGTTTGTTAGTAAGTAATTGGTATGTAAATAACATCTTCACATTTCATCACACCTTGGTTTATTTGTATGGTGCATTTAGGAAATTTGAATTACTGAAATTACTAGCTTACCTTTAAAGAAAGCCTTTTTATTGCTGGAAGCAGTTCAACAGATAAAGAAAGGCTGCAGCTCCAGCAAGGGGGGGTTGCAATATCTGTCCTGCTGGTGCAGACCTCAGATTGCCAGAAGTGCCTGGACCTACCTCCTGGGGCAGGGCCAGGCAGCATACTTGCCTGCAAAAGTTGTGCCCATGTAGGGGGCCTCCTGCAACAGGTGGCTGAGCTGCAGGAAGTGGTGAGAGGTCTGTGTAATGTCAGGGAAGCTGAGAAGGAGTTGGATAGCTGATTCCAAGTGCAGTCTGCAGTGGACCTGAACTGCAGAGCCAGAAAGAAGAAGCACCTTCCAGAAGAGCCAGAAACTCTCCCAGCGGCTCACACAGAAGGGAGCAGGGGCAATAATGCAGAAGAATGGAAGCTTGCAATGGCAAGGACCTGCAGGAAGAGGAGATTTCCCCCAAAGTTCGAGGTGCACTTGTGGAACTGCTTTGGCCCTCTTGCAGGCTGACGCAGACAGACCTGTCACAGCAGCTGAGTAAGGCAGCACCATCTGCTCCCCATGCAGCCACCAGTACAGCTAACAAAAGGCAGTGACAGCTGTGGGTGCTCTCTAGAGAGGTGTGCTGCTTACTGGGGGGTCTCCTATCAGGGATGTCATGGGGTGGCTGCCAAGCCTCATACCATCCACTCACTATTACCTGCTGTTGCTATTTCATGGTAGCCCCAGAGATAAAGCTGGGAGCAGTCTGAGGAGTACTGAAAAAGGTTGCAGATCCCAAGAGCAGTAGGTAAGGTCTGTGGAGCCCTGGTAGCTTTTTTCATCAGTCCTGCTTGTGAAAGGGAAGGGATTTGAAAGGGTCAGTCCAGTCTGGTGAGTTAACAAATCGTTATGGGACTGGTGCCACAGCCAGGGGTTTGGCTGCTTACACAGTGGCACTTGCTTTGAGAAACCTAGTCTGCTGCAGGCCTGTGGGGTTCATCTGTCAGAGAAGGACAAAAGCATCTTTGATCATAGGCTTGTCAACCCTGGAGAGGGATTGCAGGTCGGCGAGAGAGCATCTGAAGAGCAGCACCTGTTAGAGCAAGTCTAGAGGAGGGCAATGAAGATAAGAGGGCTGGAGCACCTCTTATGAAGGGAGACTGAGAGAGGTGGGGCTGTTCAGCCTGGAGAAGAGAAGGCACCAGGGAGACCTTACAGCACCTTCCAGTGTCTAAAGGGGGACTACAAGAGGGCTGGGGAGGGATTCCTTGCAAGGACACGTAGTGACGGAACAAGCATCCCCCACAAGGGGAATGGCTTCAAATTGACGGAGGGCAGGTTTAGATTTCATATTTAGAAGAAAAGCTTCACTACGAGGGTGGTGAGATGCTGAAAATGGTTGCCTGGAGAAGTTGCAGATGCGCTGTCCCGAGTGTTCAAGGCTAGGTTGGATTGGGCTTGGAGCAACCTGGTCTAGTGGAAGGTGTCCCTTCCCACAGCAGGAGGGTTGGAACTGGATGATCTTTAAGGACCTTTCTAACCAAAACCATTGTATAGTTCTTTTAAAGACAGGCTTGTAAGCCTGTTGGTTTGGGAAGCAAACAGATACTGCGGGAACTAAAAGAAGTATTTCAGATGTTGTGCTTTGCTGTCTGTTATCTTAGATTCTTTAATTCTGTGTCTTTGGGTTATGCTTCAGGCAATTGTGTACGCTTATTATGTACATAGTAAAGGTTAGACTTGGCAAGCCGCATCTCTCTAAGCCATTCCGCAATCTGAAAATTGTGGGTTGGCCTTGTCACGTCAGTTTTAATGCACCAAATAGCAGATAATACATCAATGGTTGTAGACAAATCAGACTAATAATGTGTGTTTTTAAATAAGCTTGTTTAATGATAGTCACATATTTTCACTTGTTTTAGGAATAGGAAGAATGTTACTTACCAGCATCTTAATGTGTGGGTCTCTTGCTTTTCTCCAAATAGATTGGAAACTTTTGGCAGCAGGATGCAGTAGGTTGCCTTCAAGAACTACTTACAAATGAAGAAGTTGAAATACATGTTGAGGTAGCTTGCTTTATTCATAGATGTGGAAGCTTATTTTTCAGGGGTTTTTACCCTTTTAACTGGCATTAAGAATAATACATGAAGGAGTATGGTAGTAAATGTATTGCTTAGACAAAAACAAAACTAAACTTGTTTCTCCTGTGACTTGACCTTTATTATAGTTTCAGGCCTTAAATGTGTCCCTTAGAGATAGTTACATTTTTTCATCCTGTTTATGTTCTGTGTCCTCATTCTGATAAGTAACTTAGCTAGCAACAATACATTATTCTAAATTCTATTTAAAGTGATTAAATTTTGACATAGTTAAGTAGGAACGTGCTTAAATTTTTATCTTAATGCTATAGGGACATATCATCTTTATTGCCTGAAAACAAGCAATTTCAGATAATTTAATTTCTAATAATAAATTGTGAAAGAGAAGGGTTTGAATGAGCAAACATGGGATAATATTTCAGTGTTAGAATGAGTAGTTTATGCTGCCATTCCAGAGATAGATGTATTCCCATATGTGTTAGTAGCCATCCTTACTTGTTTGTATCTTTGATTGAATGAATATGGTGCACGTCAGCATGAGAGGTTTGAATTTCCTGGTCACTATTTCTGAAATCTCAGTCATACTATTACTATCATATACCTATTTTGTTTCACGTAAATAGAAATTACCAGATAACCCATGGGACAAATTGTTCATCAGCCTGTATTTTGGTGGGATTTCGCTTTCATCCTTCATGGCACACCAGAAGTACTGTGTTGCTGAAGATTGTCAGGATGTACAAAAGCTGGTGAGAGTTGTGTGTGTGCATCTATTTCACTGTTGTTACTCCAGTATTAAAAAGATCACTCTGTTTCTTGTGACCTTTGAGGGTTGGTCTGTACTGTTTTGTGATGTAGACAGCAGTGAGACAGGAACACAGGTCTGCAGCATAACAAGCATAGATACAACGTGTTGGTAAGATTGTATGGAATAGTGGGTTGCCAAGAGTTTGTTCCTGGACTCCGTAATGAAAAGAGATTTTTGCATTCCTGTTTAAAGTCCAGTTAGTTTTTGTGTTCCTCTAAAACCAAAAATGCTAGGAATAGGTTAATATTTTTATCACTTGAAGGGATTAGTGTTATTCATAGAAATACGTCCAAGGATGGAGATAATTCAAAGTAAATTGATTCAGGTATTTCTTCATAAACCCAGTGATTTCTAAAGGAATTACCTAGGTTCCTTATTTCAAATGTCTGGGATATTTATTTGTTCTTTAGGGAAGGATTGAATTTTTCACCTATTTTCCTTGTCTAAAATCCTACACAAGTAGCCTCTCTGTATTTTATTTAACTTTTTTTCTTGGAATCTGAGGATCAGATTTATTTAAATTGCTAAGACCGTTACTTCATTTTTCTCTTAGTTCTGTTTAAGCCTGCCAGAGTATTTTTCTTTCCAACATACATCTTCGCTTCAGAAGATAGTTTTACAGTAGAGTACACTGCTGTCACTGCGGAAATCGCACGTTTTGTTGTGCATCCTATTGAAGTATGAGAGAACAGGAGCTGCATTCGTGACCTGTGATCCAGCTGAGCTATGTGCATCATTTTAATGCACTAAGGTTTATTTTGTTGCGAACCAAATGCATTAAGAACGTGGAATTTCAGACTGTAAAATACACGGTTCTAAAACTATGCTACTGAGAAAATACGTATCTGTACTTCATCTGTTGCCTTTTTGAAAGAGTGATAATTGTGGTGCCTAAGGAGTTAATTTGTTCTTTGCCTCACTCTTAAGGGATAACTTGCTCTGGCAAACTGCAGGAACACAGGGACATTTCGGGTTATCTGTGCTAAAATTGCTGTGATTTTAGTTCTTCATAATTTTTTTCTTTAAAGGGAATGCAGTTCCCTTAATTAACAGCAATCAAATTACCATGTCACTATGTTCAGATCATTTCAAAGATATATTCTTTGGTTTAGAACTGTTCATTAATTAGTTCTCTTTTAGCTAAAGCTTTTTTAAAAATATCTCTAGGTGTTGAAAGGAAAAGTTGATTATTTTTTCTATCAAGGACACACTGTTTATTGTTATACACATTGTGTATACACAAGTGTATTTCTCCACTTAGGTAACTCCTTTGAATCTGAAGTCATTCCATTTTGTTACTAAATGTGATGCTCAGCTGAAGTCTGTCTTGCTCTAGGGGCTCTTCGCAGGAGACATTCATGTTTCACCTTCATACATGTTGCCACCACTACCTGTTCCAGGAGATCCCTTTCCTGTCAGAGTTACCCACTTGGTGTCCCCTAAGGAGGTAAGTCTTGTAGACACCTTGCGTATGTTGCAGGTCCCATCAAGCTGGTGAACATGGCTAACAGTTTTAGACAACTAGAGAGGTTGCAAAATGGTCCTGAGTTACTGATGCGGGTGGTTGTGCAGGGCAGGATCTGAATCAACTCTTAATTGGAATACCTGCATGGGTGGGAGCAGAGAAATAGTGATCATTTCTCTAAAAAAGAGCTTTAAGAGTTACAGTGCTTCCGTTTGGTACTCACCATCTACAGTAAGAAATTAGGTCTTTGGATTTTAATCTGGCAGGACAATACTGATTTTTTTTGTGTATGCCCACACAGTTTTCTGTAGTTCTAGTAGTCCCCCAGGCAAAAGGCAGAATGTAATGTGTATTGATCAAGTACAAGATTCCTGTGTGGACTTTGAATTGTTGAATGATGAAATAGAGAAGAGAAGGGAGCAAGGATGTGCTGAACCTTTCAAAGATGAGAACAAGTAATCTATTAATAATTGTTGATCACCAATGGAATTTGAAATTTCTAAGTCATTTGCAAAAATTTTAACATGAGAGCCTTTTCTTTGAGTAGGTTTATATTTGCCTTGATCCTTCTGAGAACCTTACAAAGCAGTCTGCCACAGAGGGAGCTGCTAGCAGTGACTTAGAGAGCCTTGATGAGGCCCTGAAGTGGTGCAATAAAATTGTGGAGTCTCTTCCTCTTCTAACAAATTTTGAAAAAGGTACATTAATGTGTTTATTTTCCCTCTTGTTTCATGTGGATGTACCAAAAGCCTGAATTTCTTTTTGTAGAATAGGAATGTTTACATTTCTGTGCACCTTTAAATAAAACTTTCTGAGAGTGAGGAATAACACCGCAGTATAGTATGATACGCTACAATAATGTTTTTACTTTTCATTAAATTTAGGCTCTTGTGTCATTCTGACCCCCTGGAAAATGGTGGACAGAACTCAGTTCTGATGACTGTTAAAGTTAAGAATTGAGTTTTGATGGCATTTGGTAGTAATAGAACTCTTCCCTTAAGGAGGCTGTCACTGAAGCTGTAACTGAAAATCTTGGTATTAAATATTCCAAAGACAAAAGTTATGTATGGAAAGTCATGTAACCGAAGTTTAGAAGTTAATGTGAACGCTAAGGAGCATCCCTTTAATTCTGGATTTCTCTGTTTAGGCAAAAAAATGGGCTTTAATTCTTTTGTCCATAACTGTTGGGTCTAAAATAATGTAAAGTGTGTGGGTCTAAAACTTTGTGAAGAAAACATTTACTGCAAGTACTTGGTTCTATTGACGAGTAAAATTCTGGTTCAGGTTTTAACCAGCATCTGCCTCGTGTACTGCAGACTCATGTCTGTTCTCTTACAGATAAATCTTTTCACTAACTGAAATATGCAACTGAGTTCAAGTTGAAAAGTTTTAACATTAAACTGTTTGGATCACTATCTTTACCAAGCAATTTGCTGTTATTTCTCATGATTACCATGTGAGGTAGAGAAGCTTGACTTAAATTGCATACTAGTGATTGTGAATTGAGATCAGAGAGGATTAGAGGATGCATAGAACAAAATCATAGCATGAATTTAAGAAGGAAAAGGAAACTTAATCTCTGTCACAGATTAAAGTGCATTTTCAAGTTCAGTTTGTACTGCATTGGGTATTTTATGGTGTTCCTTTTTTTCTTTTTACAGAAATGCCTTGCCTTGCAGAATATGTGGATGGCTTATGGTATAGGGCAAAGCTCCTCTCTATTATACAGCTTGTCCCTGTTCAGATTCTGGTTCAGTTTGTTGACTATGGTACTTATTTAGTTGCGCCAACAAACAGGTAAATGTCTAAGAAAAAAATGCATGCGAAATGTCTGTGTGTATGTATTTATACAGTTACATTATTAAATATGCACTTACAAATATTTTTACATCTATTATTATTTAATTATATGTAACTACATACATATTGTTTATAATTCAGCATTGGATTTCAGTTGTGGAGAAGGTGGGTTGGCTGGTTAAATATTTTCTGTCTGCAGAGTGCGGGGCTGTGCACCTGCCTCTGTCTCGGATTGTTCCGAAAAGCCCCGTTATTATAAGATCAGATTTCTCCGTTATCTCCGGTTACTAACCTGTGAGTAGGCTCAGGAGTACAATCTGCTTCTGCACCCAGGAAGCTTACTCAAAACAAGGTGCACAAACAAACCCCCTGAGCCTGTGCGAACTGCAGTCTGCGCAGAAGATAGCTGGGGAATAAGATAAGGGATAGGGGAGTATCAGAGTGGGGACGCACCCTGTTCTGCTTGGTGCTGGGCAACACTAAGAACTGCTCCTGTGCTGACACACAGATGTCAGCTGAGTGTATCCAACACCCCAGGCTTTCAGGGTCCCCAAAACTTGTCTGAATTTCTCATATATACATATATATATTCATAGTGTATATATAAATATGTATATGTAGATAGTACTGTAGTACACCTATATATAATACATATATATAGTGCATATGTACATATTTTTTTATATGTACTGCTTATTCACACTGACTTGCTCTTGAGCTCATTGGGGAATCTACACATCCTTGCTGAACATGAGACAAAATGGGATTTGAACAGTTTCCTGCTTCACATACTTTTAGGGTCATGGGAAACAATGTGTTTTATTTCAGGGTTGTATTTCCTGCTCCACTTCCCCATTCTTTTGCTTCGGGGATAGAGAGATAGAGGAATGGGGAGGTGATAATACAAACCCAAGGTGCCTATTTCCAGTAGTGTGTCTAGAGCACATTCAGGCATGAAGCACTTCGTACCACAAAGGTTTGTGGAGCCTGCACTGTGATGATTTACGCTTGGATTCCTGTACTCGGATCCTTGTTAGGCACTGGAGACTCCTCCCCGAGCGCTGTGGTGTGGAGGCAGTCTGTAGGATGCTGGACTGCTTTGGGAGAGTTACTGTGCTAAGGCCTGGGCCTGCCAGCCAGAGGAATTGTTCAGTCTGACAGTGGCATGTTACCATAGAGCAGGGAGTCTGATCCCAGTTTCCACACTGTAAACCTACTGCATGAACCGTTCAGCAGCCCATCTTTACGTCCTTACCGAGAGTTGAATTTGACAGGTGGATTGTGGAGGGCAAACACTTCTCATTTTTGTTGTAGATTGCGTCACATACCTTACTGTCTCCTGAAGTACCCTGTTCAGGCAGTACGAGTTCTGTTGGCTGGATTTAAACCTTCTTCAGATGACAAAAACACGAAAAGAATTCCTTATTCCCCTGAATGGAGCCTGAATGCCTTGTGGGCTATGGTGGACTGTGTGGAAGGAAAACATCTCTCTGCTTCCATACTTGTGAGAATCACTTTTTTCTTTCTTTTTTTCCCCCCTCCTAGTTCTTGCTCAGCCTAAAATTCTTATTAACACTAATTTTTAAGTATTTATTTTACTGTATACCCTCATAATTTAAAACTAAGAACTGTTTACTTTGGAGGAAGGCTAATGGAGAGAGAAAATGATGTGGTGCTCTTCCTAATCCTGCAATCAAAAAGTTTTTTGAGCATTCCTGCTGTTTTAAAACCAGTTTTCTTTACTTAAAAATGCAGTACTCTTTGTATATTCACAGTTCCATTTAAGCAGTGAGTATAGCCAGTAAAATAACTTTCAGTATTGGTTAGCTTGAGATTTAAATCTATTACTGTCAACTCTGTCAACTTGCAGACTCTTTCACCAGAGGTCACCATTTCTTTGTATGGAGATGACAAAAATCTGGTTCATCTGAAGCTGATAGAAATGGGACTTGCAGAGTTTGAGTGACACGTAAGTGCAGTGACTGTGAACTACAAATTCATCCCATTCTGGAAGGATGACTTCAGAAATTTAAAGCAAAGTATAAACTGCCAGTAATGGTGACAACTAGAATTTATTTAAAAAAAAAAAATCCCTTCTGTCCACTTCTGCTCCATTAATGAAGTATTTAATATAAAACAAAAGGCTGCTAAAAAATTATTTACATACCATTACTGAAACCCACAGATACAGGTTTAAGATCTAGCAGGTACTGAAACAAAGAGCCCTAAGGTGATACAACATAAAGAGCTTTTGCTTACCCATAACTGAAGAAGGTAATTTGCAGGTGTGTGGCAGTGCTCTGCCCATATAATAAAAATTCATTTTGTTTTAGGCATTTGATCTCAGTGGCAGGTGCCAGTGGTTACTCAGGCAAACAGCCATGAATAACATATTAGTGTCCATAGATCTAGTCAAACATGGAATGTTTTTAATTAAGAGATGGACGCTGTGTTATCCATAGAGAATAGCAGACACTTGGATTTTCAGATTTCTTGACTGACTTTCTCTTATCTGGTGTTTTTCCCTCCCATTTAATAAGCACTCTTCTAATAGGTGTTTACAGATAATGTTCCAAACACTTTGATCTTGAAATAGTGAAACTTTATATTCTCATCTCAATCCTTTTTGACCATGGAGCCCTAAGTATTGTTCTGATACCCTTTTCACAGGAGTAGTTGGAACTAATGTATAGTGGTAAAGAAAGAGATAAAAAGCTGATGCTGGGCACAGTTATTCCAGTATCTTGTTAAAAGACTCGGAGGGACAGTGATAACTTTATTATTGTGACATAACTCTTCTTTGTGTTTCAGGTTTATTTGATGACAGACATCTCCAGCACCAGTCTAGAAAAGGGAGCAAACAGTTGGAGTGGGGGGGAGTATTACTGTCTTTGTTCTGAACCATGTTTGCATTGTTGCTGTTTTCTGTTGGTGTTGTTCTCTTCACTTTCACTTCGGAGTTTAGGGAATAAAGTTTGTTCAGCATGCATCTGAAAGCTTGTTTCCCTTTACTGCTACAGCGTGTAAGATTCCTTTGGATATCTCTATTGTACTAAATCCCCTACATGTAAAGCTCAGCCTCTCTCAGTCTCCCTGTGGAAAGTTTTGTCAAGATCATGGAGGAAAACATATGCACAATGAAGACTTCTCCAGGCAACCACTTGCAGTGCCAGTCACCCTCACAGCAGAAAAGCCTCTTGCTGTTCAGAGGGAGCTCCTGTGCTCCAGTTGGTGCTCATACACACATACCCTTGCCCACATCTCTTCCCTCAAGCTCCCATGAAAGCAAGGGTACAAGGCTGACCTTAGCAGTGGTGCCCAGGTGTGCTGTGAGGGCAGATTGCCAGGCTGGACAAGCACTTCTCACAGCTTCCCCTTGAGTACAAAATGCATGGACACAGTAAGGACAGAGCTTGCTTTCACTGAGGAGAAAAGGGAGGGGGAGCGGAAGGGACAAGGCGAAGAAAGTGAGTACCTTTCTACTGTGAAAAAGAATGAAATTCATTTTTCAGCATCCACAGAAATGGAATTGGAACAGCCAGCCTGGCAGCAACCCTTTGCTAGAGTAAGTACTGCAGAATTTTAAAAGACAAGTCAGCTCAAAAACACCTGTGAGGTGAAAGAACTGGATGAGATGACCTTTGTTAATGTTCCTGAGTAGCTTGCAGAATTAACTTGTCACCCAGTCTCAACCTCTCCTAGCCTTATGAATATAGATGAACAGTTCATAGAACACATTTTGTGGTCTGCCAATGCTATTGCCTCCAAGCTGAGAGATGAAGGAAAAAATAGTATTACAAAGGCTGACTGAAAAGGAATGCTGCCATTCATTTACTCTTTTAGGTTAAGCAGTAAGTAAACTGACACCCAGACTCTTAAATCTGGCCACCTGCTGTATTTCACCACAGCAGGAGTTAAAACAACTTGGATTGAGAAGTCTTCTCTTAGATGTCTAAAATAAGGTAATCTACAGCTGTTAGATTTCCACTGACAGCTGATTTTAAAAAACACCCTTTAAACCACACATGCCAGAATACTGAATCAATAAACTGCTCCTTAAAAGGGGGAATGGGGAAAAAAATAAGCAAAAGCTTTGATGTTGTAGCACCCACTTAAAAATAAATTTATTTTGTAAAAACTATAAACAGTATATACACAACAAGCTTAAAGGGTTTTCACTTCTTGTTTACAGAAATGTACATTATTTTTGCTGATGTCTTAACACTTCAGCAGTTTTGACGTTGCCTACAACTTCGTGTCCATGATAATATTCCCATCCTTGTCCTTCACTCTGACTCTCCCAGAGCCATACTTTGTTTCCTGCTGTCCATTCATGTACACAGTCTTGACAGAACCATCTGGGTATTCCCGTCTCTTGAATTGGGATGTATGTAGTTCTCTCTGGCCATTATTGAACTCTATAGTTTTGCTTCCATCTCTGCATTAAAGGGGAAACAAAAAAACCCAATACTTTGTAAGGATCATACATAGGCTTAAGATTAATCTCAGAACAGCAATTGTGCAAACCTAAAGGAAGGAAGAATTTTAAAAAATAGGAAAAATCTGTTAAGTATTATTGCAGCTAGTTCATACTCAAAAACCTGTTTCTGCAAAACTGATGTTACTTCTTCATACTTGTGAGCCTCTAGTGCTCTTTCTCTGCACTAAATTTTTTGCTGGAACAATCCAAGTAAAGTTTAAAACTTGATGTTTTGAGCACTATGAGTTACCAGCTGTCTGTCAGACCCACTTCCCACTCATGTTCTCCTGTGTCTTCTAGAATTAGGTACAAATCAGAAAAGTCTCTCAGGTCAGGACAATACACTCAGGCATTCATTGTCTCCTCTAGGCTACCAAAAGAAAAACCCCAAAACTCAAGCAGTAAGTAGATGTTCACAGTACAGTACATTCAAATGTCAACTGGTAGAACTAGATCTGTCACCACACAGTGTCCCTGTCCCAGCCCCAGGCCAGGGGACCCAAGAAGGGAAAGCTTACGGCTGAACACGAACAATGGTACCATCTGGAAGGATACTTTCTTCTTGTCCATCCGTAAATAAGTTCTTAATAGTTTGATCAGGGAAGGTAATTTCCTTCTTGCCATCAGGATAGTGCTTCTCTGAAATGTATTTTGAGACAAGATGCTTATTACACAAATACACTTGTATTATGGGCACTAATTCTGACGGGGGGGTTGGATGTTTTGTTTACCTATTTGTCCATTTGAAAACTGCAAGACCTCTAAGCCATCAGAGTATGTAGTATGTGTAGTCTTAGCATCAGCATAATAATAAATCTGCAGAAAACAGTTCAGATTTAACGTAACTAGTGAGAAAATTTAAATATGTGTGTACGTGTATTTAATAAGTTTATATATATTTAATAAATATTGAAAAAGGCTGAAGATGCAGGATACATACCACTGTTTGATCAGGCATAACCTGCTTCACATCCCCATTGAAGAAAGTTATAGTCACAGTCTTTCCATCAGAACCCACTTTTTTCCATGTTCCATTGGGAAAAAATACGAGGTGACAGCCATTTTTCAAAACTTGCTCAACCTAATGAAAACATTGCAGAGAGGTCACTACCGAGCCATCACACTTTATGTTGTCATTCATTCACAACAGCTGTCTTCCTGAATTTCAGAGTGCCAAGCTCTTATTTTACCTTTCCATCAGGATAAGCAGTTTCTCTCTCTATCTCTTCACTGCCCATATATGCAGGACCACAGGGTAGTGACACATGAGCTTCATTAGGAGAGAGGTCCTGAGATGACAAAAAAACTCATCAAGCTTTGTTTACATTTTTTTTTTTCCTAGGCTGACAGGTATTTTAGGAAATAAGGAGCATCATGGGAGGAAGACAAGTGTAGGAAGGCATAAACACAACCTGGAGTTTAAGCAACTCCTAGTATAATTCAAGTGGTAAAACAGACAGACTCAGCAATAATTGGTTGTCCGTGGTCAGCTGTAGTCTGGACTAAAGTGGAATTCAGTGGTGTGTTGTAGGATGGTGCTCAGTTTCCTTAAGACATCCACATTGAGGTGTGAAATGATGAAGTTCCATAAAGCCTGAATGTTACCTACAGCAATTAATGTAAGAATTAATTCAACTATTTACAAGGTCCTTGCACAGTTGCCCTACATGGAACATATGAACACCCATCTGTTTTAACTCTCTTAAAGGGTAAAACATTTTGCAAAATTCAAAAGAGAGGGAGATTATTAGTTTATTTTCTTTCCTGAGACGAAGAATAATGCATCTACTAGACATAGGTAAAACACTCTTCACTGACTAGTACATAGCCATTTTCTGGTATGACAGTAAAAGTTGAAGAACATAAGAAGGTGAGTCAACAGCCTTATCAGTCACCCTCCAGATACTCATTTAAGTACAAAAACCGTTTTCTTTCAGGCTTTTTCCTCCCCCTTAAAAATCAAATCAAGACATGGGACTTACTACCATAAAAGTCTTAGAAGAATCTTCAGGTGCTGTCATCATCTCAGAGTTGCTTCTGTCATTAGCAGGTCCTGATGCAGGTGTTCTAGAAAGTTTTCCTACCCAGACACATGTAATAGTTAAATTGGACACTGAAATTAAAGTATGGTTTAAGTGTTACAATTTTTTTCAAGTGGTACACTTTTCAAGTGGTACAGGACACCTACATTTCTTACGTGCAGGAGAAACTGAAAGCAGCATATTTTTGAAAAGAATAAGCATGTGCTGATAAAAGAATCAGTCACTACCATTGCTTCTTGTGTCAGCAAGAATCTACAACTGAAGAATCATTGCAATAAGCATAAACACACTTTCTCTCCTGTTTCATCTCTGCAGATTTACAAAGCATTCCCTCCCCTTCCCCAGGAATTTAGACAACATTATTAGTTACACCTTGTAACACGATTAATACAACCTTTTTAACAGGAACTCATCAGCATACTTTTCCCATGTCTCTCCTGTCACATTACCAAAATAAAAACACCTCCAGTTGTGGAACATACTCCTCTAACATATAACACGATGGTTGTTCAAACTGCCAGAAGTGTCAAAAAATACCCAGCAGTTACTTTCCATATCTGATTATTCATTAGGAAGGCAAACAGGCTTTGCTCCTAACTGGGAACAAGGAACACCTGCTACAGCATTGCCCAAACAATTAGAGTTTCTGATAACAGAGGATTCAGAAGAGACACAGCAGTTCCAATGCTCTCACCACAGTCATGTAGAAGTTAGGAAGAAATTCTTCACTGTTAGGGTGGTGAGGCACTGGAACAGGTTGCCCAGAGCAGCTGTGGATGCCCCATCCTTGCAAGTGTTCAAGGCCAGGTTGGATGGGGCTTTGAGCCTGGTCTAGTGGAAGATGTCCCTGCCCATGGCCGGATGGTGGAACTAGATGACCTTTGAGGTCCCTTCCAACCCAAACTGTTCTATGATTCTGTGATCAACACCTGCAGCTTGGGGAACACAAATGATGAATGCCATTTTGGATTACAGAAAACAGCTTCTGCTATGCTCCAGACCACTAAAAATGACCAGAAGCATTCTCACTCTGAGATTGGTTCTTATCACAGCTTTCTCCAGAATCCTACCCTACAAGGTATTTATCCACATGCTCAAGCCCATTACAACGCTGTCTACTTTTGAGGTGGTGATGCACTCCACAAAGCAATTCACATTAGTTTTACTTTAAAGACTTGACAGAATTCTCTGATCAGAAAAACATTTTTACCTTTTGCCTGTGAATAACTTTTGCCATTCATTTTGCTGCACTTTTGTACTGGAAGAAGCAGAGATGCAGTTTGACTTTTGGGGCCTCTATTTGGTAGACACTAAAAGAAAGGGAGTAGCTGTGGTTTATGTGATATATAATATTCATACAGCATCAACAAAATTTATTGACCATATGACAAGAAAGTTACTGGAAGCTTTTTCCACCAACTATACATTTTTGAGACTTGGTCAGCGGAAAGGCTTTTGTGATGTAGCCCAAGCTGCACTTTGGAACTCTTCCTCCATCTGCTCCCTCACTACCAACAACTACAGAATGTTAATTTGGTGCAAGCAATCCAGAATAATAGTTACAGTTTTAAAACTTAATATAACTGCTTTAGACAGCTGTGAACTCCCTGCTTTTTGTGGTTGATCCTTAAGGGGCAGAAGGTCACAGGTTAGACCCCACTAATGATTTTTCTCTTAAAACTGCATAATTTTGAATTTCTAGGATGAGTTCCTCAACAAAATGGATGTTGCACATTGTTAACATTCACATCTGGAGAGAACGTGACATTAACAAAATTCTCTCTCTGTCACCACTACTGTAGTCCCCACATTAGTAAATTAAAAGTAAACAGCTACGTTGCAGCTATTGGAATCCTCATATATGACACAAAACCCATGAATATTCACACAGATATATGTAAAACACCAAGATGAGTAACGTACAGATTCTGCTCTTTTTAGAGCCACTGCAGAGTTTTCTATTTTCCTCTTGCTTCCAGCAGCTTCTATTTTCTTCCAGGCTTCTAGACGGAACTTCTCCATAATTTTTACTTCTTCTTTTAGCTCCAAATTCTCATTTACTAAAGCTTCTATTTGATCTTTCAGGCGCCGATGGGTAGTTGACCATTTTGCCTCTTTTCGTTTTAAATCTTCTTGTAACTCTGCAATCTGTTGTTTTAAAGCCTTAGGAAAATGCACATTTGTAAATTAAAGAGCTTTCATTTTTTAATATATTAATTTTTTTTTTAAATTTCTAATAGCAATACAAGCACACAAAAAAAGGCACAGGAGTGGCAAAAAAAGTAAGGTTAACTTAGTAGTGCAGAGGGTGAAAGACAGGAGAAGTTTTCTTCCCAGAAAGAGATTTACTTTAGACTACCAACTTTATAAACTCGACTTCTATCATAGGAATTGGTTTTTTATTGCTCTCTTGGCATCCTTTACACTTCATAGATTGGCCAATACAAATACACTTGAGACAGAAACATAAAATCCTTAAGGCTACCCTTGACAGGGCCCTTCAAAAATCTTGGCACAGGAAAACAGACACAAAACACACGTAAATCTGTACAGCCAGTTCAGTCTTTTGAAGTAAGGAAAATGTGTGGGGAAGGAAGAGGGAAATTCCTGTGTGGTGTTTAATGTGACTTTTCTATACTCCTCGTACATGATACATCCTGACAATGAAGGAACAAACAGATCTTGCTTCTTACATCTCTGATACCAGAAGATAAAAAATGTAATTACTGAAAATTACTACATCAACTGTACAACAGTTAGACAGAACAAAACTGCTGTGCAGTTCTAGTTTGCATTTTGATCCACTACCATGAATAAAAACTTACAACTTAATATTTTAACTTTGGTAATTTTGAGTCGAAGATCATTCTATCATAGTCATGAGCAGCTTGTGCTATGGAAATGTGACAAAAAGATTTCCTTGTTAGGAGTTTTTGCCTTAAAAGCATCAAACAACCTTGTGAAGGCTGTAGTTTGCTTCCTCAATTAGAATGATTTACAATGGAAAAAACCTTTAAGATCACGGAATCCAACTGTAAACCCAGCACTGCCAAGTCCACCACTAACCCACGTCTGCTACCAGTTCCCATCTTGAAATCACCTGTAAACTTTCAACTAAGTTACAACATAGTTGTTGACTGCCTTTAATTGAATTTCCATGTTCCTGTGTGGACTAGAAGAATAATACATTCATATACCTGAATTTCATCACGTTCTTTTTTATCTGGAATTGCTCTAGCTTCTGTGGTATATTTTGCAAAAACTTTACGTTCCTTTTGGAGTTTTTTCATTTCCTTTTTTTTATATTCTTCTATTTCAGCCAGTTCTTGGGCTTTCTGCTGCTCAAAGTCCGCAATTTCTTTCCTATAATTATGAAACAAAGTTGTTGTTTTAGCCCAAATCTACTTCAAATCTGGATTTTAAGAAAAAAAAGACTCAGTATTTTGTGGTCATTGATTCCAACCCAACATCTATTACCCCCAGGAAGACTTACCTATAAATGGTATTACTTATTTAAGGAATAAGAATTGTCACACAGTTAGTGTATGAAGTCCAACAATTTATATTTTTATATCTTCTAGTCACAAAAGTTATCCTGAATTTAGAAAAGGTTTGGCTAAAATCTTCCATTCCCCTAAAAGTACCAGGGAAAAGGGTCTGCCAATAGCAGGAGGTCACAAATCAAACATCAGCCAAAGACACAATACTGTTTCCAAACAAAAGGGGCTGCGGTAGGAACAAGTGTGCCACATTTAAGTCATCAGAGCCAATTATTCTACTCTATATGTTGCTTGTAATTGCCCCAGTAGAAACTAAAAGACTCTCAGTTTGTAAAAACATCCAATCCAAAGCAAAAGCATCAATCATGTTAGTGTGAAGATCAGTTCTGCAAGACCAATTAGGACTGTGCTGTCCCTCAGAACAAAAGTACACAAATTCTCCCAAGTATAACTTTTAATGATATCATATTTAACCTAGCAGGGGTTCTTAATACTATAATTTCTGTGTAAGTTTCTTGACCTATCTCCACTGTAACTGATACACATGAATTGTTTAGCTGCGCTGCTCGTAACAAACTGGACATCATGATAGTCTGCAACAGTCTATGTAAGTGAAGGCAACAAAATGTTTCATTTAAAAACTACCTGATATTTGCCAAGGCCTGCTCTCTTTCTTCACGGAGTTTACTTAGAGTTGTGTTTTCAGCTCGGAACCTCTCTATTTCAGTTTCCAATTCAGCAAGTCTCTCTCTCAGTAGCTGGGATGGAACAGTGTTTCCTGTCAAAGCACAGCCAGATGCACGTTATCTAAGCAGCATCCATAAGATTGAAGAAAACAATTATAATTTATAAATGTTATAAATTTATCATAATAAAATAAAAATACAATGTTTTCACCAATTATAGTCATTCTGCAATCTGCATAATTGTCAGACCTGCAAACAGAGGTGATGTAAGGGGAGAATAGGACCATTCCCTGCAGCAGAAGTCTGTACTTATACCCTATGGTGTACTGTCAGGTTGCAGCTTAAGCGCTGCATGTCTTAAGCCTATGACTTGTAATATATGTCCTCTTCAACATTTCCTACCAATTGCTGTTCTCTCACCTCCTGGATCCTGTTCCACATTCGATTTGGTTTCACGTTCCAAGCGACAGCCTGCCTTCTGTTTCGGCTTCAGTGAAGGAAACAGTTTCATCATTAGGTTCGATACAGGAGGTCCATTTGAATCACTGTCCACTGCAGACTCTTTGGACATTTCATCTGCTTTCTTTGAGGCAACTTTTCTCTTTATTGCTTTATCTGGGACAGGTGAATCATTCTTTCTGGGAAAGTCCAGTTGTGAAGGTATTTTAGTGTATTTTTCAGGTAAATCGCTGCTAACATAATTTTCATCAAGATCACTCCATGTTCTTTCATCATCAAATTCAAACTTATTCCTCCTTATACACGACACACTTCTGTGATCATCTGTAGCTCTTCTACTCTTTTGCTTTGACAGGGCACTGCAATCTTTGTCTGACAAGCCAAGGTCAGCATCTCCATTTATGCTTTCTTTGCTGATGTCTGTTACAGAACTTCCACAATCAAAAAATTCTGGATCACTTTCTCTATGGCTCAGAAAGGATGTCTTAGCATCCTTGTTGTCATGCTTCAGCGTGGTCTCAAATCTACTCTCAGAATCTGTACTAGTATCACCATTGCTCTCACCCTTACCTTCATTTACAATCCTACGTTTTGAAGTAGGAGCTGTTTTCACAGAAGAAGCCGAAAATACTACATTGTCTATTTTATTCAAAGGATCCTTCACTGTAAAATCTGCTCCTGAATTTGAGACTGAGTGCATAACTAGACTACTACATATATTTTCCTGTGCCATGCAGTCAGCCCTTTCATTTTTCTCATTTGTGAGTTCGACAGCCAGCACCTTTACTTGCTGCTGTTTTGCCTTTATAGGGGTAGAAGACATTCTACGGCCTTTTAAACCTTGCAGATCTCGATCCAAGACCCTTTGCACAAATGAGGAATTACTTGAGAAAGATAATTCATCTGCAGCTTGTTCTAGAAACAAAAACTCATCTAATTCTAGACTCTCTTTTTCTTTTTCCTTTTCCCAGTTCTCCAGCTTATTCTGAAATGAAATTTCAAAAGACAGTCCCGAATCTTTTACAGGGTGACCTATAGGATGTTTAGAATTAGAAAAGGCACTGGCCAGCTCTTGAGACAACTGAGACTTTTCTGTGCCAGGCAATTTGGTTTTGATTTTGCCAGTGTTAGCAAATTCTACTCTGTTCTCTTTATTTTCTGTTTTGTTATTAATTTCTGATGGGTAATCTCTCATCTGTCCATCATAATTTTTTCCTGATTGCATTCTTGTTTCTAATGGCAAAATGTTTTCTCCATTGTGATTCCTGAGTACCACCCTCTTCTGAATAGGGCAATGTTTTGCTTTATTGGGGTGGTTGTATTTTTTACATGGTGCAAAAGGATTTTCAGAAACCAGTTCTTTGCCTGGAGGCATAGTTTTCTTCTGTGTTTGTGATCTGTCCACTTTAATAACATTTCTGTCATCTGAAGCCCTTTGTTGAAGTTTTGAGGTGCTTTCTCCAAGTCTTGTAATTTTAGATTTGGCATTAGTGAACCTTGTTAAGCCTTCTCCTCTTTTCAGGAAGGGTCTTTTGGTCACTGGTTTTTGAACAGCTGATCCATTTGTCTCCTGAAAATGAGTAAAGAAAAGTAAACGACAAAATGTTAAAAAGCTCCTCACACAGTATAAAGATTTCTTCAAATAAATCCCACATTAGAGTAGGAATTTAGATGGTACATTTCTACTGGATTTCTACGGACTTAAATAAGTGGAATATTTGACACTTACTGTTTTATTTTTAGGAATGCAACATGTTAGCTAGCTTTCAATACCAGCATATGCACTGTACACTTTTAAAGCACCTATCACATCTTGACACAAAATAGAAAGAAGAATAAATTTTAAAAAAATATTAATAAATAACCTGAAACTTCTGGTTTTGCTCCAGACGCTGCTCTTCTAATTGTATCTGTTCTTCCAAGAATTCTTCAAAAGTCTGTTTCTTCTCATGTATTGCAGCTTTAATAGGTCTAGTGTAATTAAAAAAAAAAATCTATATAAAATAAGCCTATAACAACTCTTACAATTCTATATAAAATAAATACATTTAACATCACTGCTATTCAAAGACCTAAGGTATGATTGTATAAGAGATGACAAGTCATAAGGTGTTTCAGCCATTAGGTTAATCTGAGAAATGCATTTTAACACTACATGTTTATCTTTTGAGAAATAGTTTATCAACCCCTTGAGACAGTTAATACACATATATAAAATACACTGTCTGCAGGTTTTGGTTGTCTTTCACTGCTTTTCTTAGTGACCCTTTCTTTCGGCGAAATCACCAAACTTTCACTCGTCCTTTAGTCCCACTGCCAAGCTCTACAGTCTCACCTTCCCACTCAGGAATGCTACTGAGGTCATGTTCCCTATCTCCCCCTTTGATATTCCTCCTCCTTCACAGGAGTATTGGGTCTAGCTGGGATGCAGTGAGCTGTTTTCAGAGGAGCCCATATGGTGCTGTGTTTTGGGGTTGTGACTACTACATACTGATAACATATAAGCTTTAAAACAATGCCAACTACTACTGTTATTCTATCAACTCCATATGCAAATCTTTTAACATACTGTAGTGCACTGACCTGGGTGGATGCCAGGCACCCACCAAAGCCACTCTATCACTCCCCTCTGCAAGTGGTCAGGGGAGAGAAAGGGTTCATAAGTTGAGGTCCAGGGGAGATCACTCACCAAATACTGTCACAGGCAAAACAGACTTAAAGTGGGGATATTAATTAAAGTTATTACCAACAGAATCAGAACAAGATAATGAGAAAATAAATCTTAAAAACACCTTCCTCTGCCCCTCCCTCCTTCCCAAGTTCTACCTCCTTCCCTCCAGAGACACAAGGAGACGGGGAATGGGGGTTATGGTCAGTTCATCACAGATTGTTTCTGCTACAGCTCAGAGACAGAAACCCTTCCCCTGCTCCCTGTGGGGTCCCTCCCACAGGAGACAGTCCTTCACCAGCTTCTCCAGCATGAGTCCCACAGGCAGTCCTTAACAAACTGCTGCCATGTGGGTCCCTTTTCCACAGGGTGCAGTCCTTCAGGCACAGGCTGCTCCAGTGTGGGTTCCCTAGAGGGTCACAAGTCCTACCAGGAAACCTGCTCTAGCATTAGCTCCTCTCTCTACAGGTCAGCAGGTCCCTTACAGGACCCTGTTCCAGCACAGGCCTCCCACAGGGTCACAGCCTCCTCCAGGCATCCACCTGCTCCAGCATGGGTCTTCTCCACGGCCTACAGGTGGATCTCTGCACCCCCGTGGACCTCCATGGGCTGCAGGGGCACAGCTGCCACACCATGGTCTTTACCAGGGGCAGAAGGGGAACCTCAGCTCTGGTGTCTGGAGCACCTCCTGCCCCTCCTTCTCCACTGACGCTGGTATTTATATTGTTGTTCACATGTTCTCCACTCTTCTCTGGTCACAATTTCATCTGCACAGTAACTTTTTATTTCTTCTTAAATATGTTATCACCGAGGCGTCACTGTCATCCTTGATGGGCTCAGCCTTGGCCAGTGGCAGGTCCATCCTGCAGCGAGCTGGCACTGGCTCTACCAGACATCGGGAAAGCTTCCAGCAGCTTCTCACAGAAGCCACCCCTGTAGCCCCCCCACTACCAAAACCTGGCCACACACATGAGAAGGCTTCTGCCACAAGCACTGTCATTAGTTCTTAGCCATATACAGACATTTCACAGAATCACAAAATGGTTTGGGTTGGAAGGGACCTTAAAGGTCATACAGTTCCAACCCCCCTGCCACGGGCAGAGACACTTTTCACTACACCAGGTTGCTTAGGTCCCAATCCAACCTGGCCTTGAACACTTTAAACAATCTTAACTCCTGACTAAAAAGTCACAGCCTTGCACTCCTCCATCACATTACTACTTTCAGCACCTAACAGTGGATGGGAGGTTGTAATAAACTGGGAACGATAATTATAACTGCTTATATACTGAGCTATACTAAAACACGCTTCTAAGCTGGCATTACCCCAGGTTGCACACACGCCTCTTCGTGCAATACACAACACCACATCTTTTACAGCCCAAGCAATTTCAAGCAAGAGCCTTTCTTATTACAGGTCACCACAGTACCCAGGAAAATTGAATCCTTGGTTGAGAAAGTTCAATTGAGCTCAATTGAGTGCATCAGACTCTTCTAATCTGAGTCCTACTCAGAATTCAACCAAACTTGTGTTATTTGATAAGAACTGCGTAATCACGGTCTGAATTACCTTTCCTCTGTATTAGTCCGCCAATGTTCACCTCCGCTGGTGTTTTCAGAGAGATCTGCACTTCCCACACATAAAGAATCAGTGTGATTATCTTCACTCTCCATTAATAGTTCTGTCTTTTTTTCTGGACACCATATGTTTTTTCCTGTGAAAGTAAAAGAATTTTCTTTTTGTCCCAACAACAAATCAGTTTTCAGAACATACTTTAACCAGCATTCAGGTCAGATTAAAACCAGAAGGGACGTTCATGGCAATTTTATCTTAATTCCTATACAAAATAGTACCAAGATTTCCCCAAATTCATTCTTATTTGAATTTGCACTTTCCTTTTAAGAGAACATCTAGTTATGCATAAAAAAAATTCCACAGCCTTTATATAATCCATTCTGATTGTTTATCTTCTTTGCTATTGTTAATGTATGGCTTAAAAAAATAACTGAACAAATTTTGATGTCTGCTGTACTGAAGAGCTCTCTTAACAAGCTTCTGTTTTCCACATATGTATGTATAAATTGAGAAGAATTTGATTTTTCTCTCATACTGCTTTTAACAAAGCTCCCATGGACAACAACAGGAACACTCTGAGGTCTGTAAGCAGTCAGTAAACCAACCAACAAATCAAGTAACAAAAATCAGAAAATCTTCAAAATAAGCAGTATAAAATTATGCTCAGTAAATACAAGGAGAAAACAACCCACCACCAGTTTATCTTTCTATAAATGACTAACCAGTAATGTATTTGTCTTCCCTGTTTTTCAAACAATTTGGCCTTTTCATAGGCACGCACAGACCTTGCTTTTCACAGGCAGATACTTCTGAAAGACCGTTCTTCAAGGATGAGGTGCATTCTTTGCTGTTTAAATTTTGTAAAGAATCATTGCTTTGTGTATGTGAAGAAACAATCGGAGCATGAGTTCTGTCTTCAAAGATATTCTGACATCCAGATGATGGCAATTGGTGTAAAGTTGTTACGCCTGCTGAATGCCCAGGTCTTAGCTTTTGACTTTCAGCTGTTAGAGTATAGCCTTGAAATCAGAAGATAAAAAATGTCACTTTGTATTACAACCCTACTGTTGTATTTTTCACTGCAGGAGAAAAGAAATGGCACTGAGGAGCAAGATTGACCACCCAGCCTCCATTCTTACATTACTGATCAGGAATAAGCGATTAGGCAACCTTGATTTTGTTGTCCTAAGATAAGCCCTAAATTAATTGTCTCAGAAAATCATTTAAATCAGGTTGGACTGACACTGCCAAGAGAAGAAAATACTGCTGCTCAACTGTAAAAGCTTTTTCCAGCCAAGAACTGTCTCTGTCCAAACAGAAAACAAGACTGGAAAACTGATACAGGTTACAAGTGTTTGTTCTTAAATACAGATCAGCTTTCTAGTCCCGTTCATCACCTGAACACGACATGTGTGAGCCCAAACACTGGGGGACCACTTCATTTGGCAACACTGCAAGTTTAAAAGCAATCAAAAGTACTGTGAGAAACAGCTAATCAGAAAGGAAAGTAACTTTGTTTTACACTTTATAATTAATAGGTATACTTCAAAACAAGGGCTCCCATCATAATGCATACTAATCAAGTTACAATTACAGTTGGCATTTTATAAAAACAGGACAGTATTCCTTCCACAGCAGCACTCAATTTTCAGGCACTGAAGCAACGCAGCATTTATCTTTGACTAATCAAGTAGTCTTAAAATGAAGAACACAGAATACACTTTAAGATTATAACTGGAAAATGAGATTAAACTTTTCAGTTTATTCAAAGTACATCACGTGCTTTTTTTCTCAACTTACCAAAAGCTGCTGTCTGGCCAGATACCATGCTAAGTAGCTTCTGCTGCTCTTCCATTAGCCATTGAAGTTGCTCCATTTGTTGTTTCTTTAGCTGTTCCTGTTTCTGTCGTTGCAATTCCTTCAGCTTTTCAGACAAAAAAATAAATGTATTAGAGGCTAGGTTTATTTAGAATGTGCCACAGGATCAGCAGCATCAAGACAGCAGGTATTTATTGTTTTAAAGATGCTTAATTTTCTCTATGTTACTGGCCTAATGAAGAATTTTTCTATCTAAGAATACACATGCTATTTCCAGTTTGCCCAATTAACAGTTTCACTAGTCTTTAATTGACCAATCTGCAAACAACAGAAATCAGAACATTCATTTCTACTGCATGGGAAAAACATTTCAATCCTGCTCTTTCAACATTAACTTCTACTATGCTGTGTTTTTATTAAAGTATTAAATACTTCATAATAATTAAAGCTTTAGAAAAAGTGGATTTTTTTTTTTCCCTCTCTCCAAGGTCTCAGTTACAGTGAACAATACTGATGCAAAGGAACAGAAGAGGGAAAAGAGCACAGAGCAACATTAAGACTCATGAAGCTACCTGGAAAAAAAGAATTAAAATGCTGATTAAATTCAGTAATCCAGTCTTCATTTTCTTGTGCAGCAGGAGTCCCTGGCCCTGCCTCAATACCAGCTTTGGGGGTCATGTGAAGGCAGGGCATTCTGTACCCTAACAAATGACAGCAATAGGTGGTGGGCCTCCATGTCCATCTTTGCATCTCCCACGCATACATATGTGCTAGTTCCAGCTCCAAAGGAAAGGCCTGACGAATTCCTTCCACAGAGCAACAACTGGACCACAACTGTCATTCAACAGGTAAGAAAAAATTGCCTTAAATTTCCCTTGTAGTCCCGCTAAAAACAGAAGGCACTATGCAAGTAGAAGTTGTGAGCTAATGATCAAGATCCAAAGATCACCTGAGTCTCATTTCCAACCCCTTCACTTACCAAATTAATCATAATTCTACATGTTCTGATAATAATATCCTCAGAAAAACAAACTGAAAAAAATCTCATGCTGTGACTAGCATCAGATTATTTTTGTGTTATAGATTGTCAATAACTTTCTAAGACAGGAGACTTAATAATTGTGCTTAAGATAACAATTAACCAGCTAATATTTGTCCTGTAGCCATTGACTGATACTGCTGACAATATTTAAAAAGTGAATAAATATTTTCCTATCATGTAAAATACAGGACAAAACTTTTTTAGCACCAGGAAAGTTGTGGAATTCTACTCTAGAGACTCTCAATCTCTCTCTCCCTCTCCCTCTCCCTCCAGTGGAGTGAACAGACACAGCGATTAGTGCTGATGAAGCTGCTGGCAGAGTGGACAAGGAGGTAAGAGAGTTCTTAATCCTTAACAGTAAGATCTATTAAAGTGCTGCTGAACACTGTCAGCTAACACAATTTGTATCTAGGAATTGGGAAGAGCTATGAGCCAACATACAGCCACTTACAGTGGATTAACTGACATCTGCATTAGAAGAAAAAGGTAAATAACATCACAGCATTTTAATTCCAGATGTTCTTGTCCCAATGTCTTGGATACTTTAGCACATTCAACACTAACATCTCTCTTCATTTAAAGGGAACCAGGTATATCAATGTTCACACCTACTTTGAGAACTAACAAAAGATGTTGCTATAGATACAAGAACATACAACTTCACCACTTTGTGAATACCTGTGGTGAAATACTGCCACTGTAATGACCAGCACCCCATTTCCACATCTTCAAGTGAAGAAACAATGGGAGACTGTAAAACTGTGTGAACCTTTCCAAGTAAAATGCTTTTGAGAACCATTTAGCTTTAAACTGGAACCTGTGCCACCTGGAAACAATGGCAGTTAGACTCTCAGTAACTGCACATCACCACCTTTTATGTGCACCTAACCGTAACTTAGGACTTGCTCTTTAAGCTTGCTGTGGTCGATACATTGCAAGGAGTTTGCTTACTTCCAGATATGACAAATCATCTACAGGAAAAAACGACATCTTGATGGATGTACGCCAAGGAATTCTAGGACTTTTACCTGTTCAAGCCTTTGTAAGAGTGGGTCGCTGTAATTGGATTTTTTCTGACCATCCACTTCACCACAGACAAAGTCTGGTTTAGAGCTTTCCACATTACATGCTGCTGCTGGAAAAGATGTTCCAGTGGTGTGTTGCTGAAGTGTATGAGAGCTGCCAGACTCTTCACACAGGGAGTCATCACTTACAGAACAGCTGTCTGAAAGACGCAATATGTCGGCAGGTAAAGCTGTGATATTTCCAGGTCCAGGTAACAAGTTTTCTTTCTTGAAATTCAAACCAGTAAAACTAGGATCTAATAAGACTCCAGCACGGGAACTATTGAACATCCAATGTGCAATGAGATTTTGTTCACCACTCGGATTTTCAACAGTTGGCATCTTGTAAATGGTACTCCACTTCCTTTGCTGATCAGCATTAACATAGCAATATGACGTTATATAGGGTTAGGACAGTATAACTTTCAAAGTCCCAGGTACTTGGTATGGACAGTTATCTACTTTTAGCACCTAAAAATTAAGCAGAGAAACAAAATAAGAAATCTACAATAACAGATTCCCAGTAAAAGAAAGTTACCCTCTTATAACCAATCTGGTGTATTTATAAAAATACGTCACAATCAACAGAAAGAATTTGGACAAGAAGTAACAAACACTTTCTGCACAGAAAATCAACATAATCCAACTCTTAATCATCTTATTTATTTGAGTGCAGTTAATATAATTTCAAATATTACAAAGCTGTGTATAATATTCTCTTCAGTAGTACAGAGAGGGATTCAGAATTTCTTTTAAACACTTGAAACAAAAGACATGATGAGTTGAAAGATTTCACCCACAGGACCTTCAAATTAATGCAAAGTTTCAAATATGTCGATCTAAATACAAACATTTACTTTATATTTTAATTCAACTCTATCGTTGTTGTGTATTCCTTCATTTCTCATGGAAACTCTACAACCATGCTGCCTGTTAGCTTCTTTATTCCAAAAACCTTTTTTTTTTTAATCCATCCAAAAGAAAGTTTGAAGACTGCAACATATCCTAAAAGTGCCATAAACCATGAATGAATTTAGGTAGGGAGGAGACTCGTAGTGATTTCCTCGCTTGGGAAGAAAAAGAGACAAAACGTGAAGGTGTGGCAGCAGGAGGTGGGCCACTCAGCCCTGCTATTATCAAACTAGTCCCAGGGCAAGTAACTCTCTGCCTGTGCATACGGTGTGTCAGCGGGAACACAGAGGAAAGAAGGGGCCAGGGAACAAAGGACAGTCGACCACAGCAGCCCAGGCTCAACAGTCCTGTTGACCAGGAAACAACTTCATAAAGCTTCCTCGTTCCCAAGGGATCAGTTCATGTCAGCTCTCACTTAATTCTCCTACTGTAAAAAGGGTTATGCTTCCAACCAGAGTTTGAAAGCACGACTGGGAGAAACAGCGCAATTCCCTTATTGAGATGTTTTCCGACCGCCTTCTGTTTTGAGACGCTACGGGAAGTTTCCCAGTGAGGTGCAGATTCCTGCAGAGGTAAATTTAAGCCCTCAGGGTCCACGGTCTGTTTTATCCGTCACCTTTCGGACACCTTCTGGAGGCCGCCTGCCCGTCTAAACCTTCCCAGGAAGTTCACGGCAGGAGCACCTTCCGGAGGTGCCAGCCGGAGGAGCCGGCAGGGATCAGGCCGAGCCAAACCGGGAAGGAGAGATGGGACAAAGGAATCTCCGCAAAGGTCCACGGTGGGGAGACGAGCACAGCCACGTTGCTCAGCCGAGCCGAGGGGTCGGGCACGGCGCCCTCCTTTGCTCACGGACACGGACACTGCCCTCACACAGGACGCCCTAAGTGCTCCCACAGCGCCCGCTGCTCCCCCGGCCCCTAAGCACCCGCACGGCGACCGCTCCGACCCGCGGCCCCTCGCAGGTAGCGGGGCGGCAGCCCCAGCCCCGGCCCCGCTCCTCACGGCAGTCCCGCAGCCGCGCCGTCCCGGCCGCCAGCCCTCTCCTTCGATTACAAACCTGCCGCCATCGCACAGCCTCCCGGCGCCACAGGCGGGCACCGCCCCGGCGCGCAGCACGCTGGGAACTGTAGTTCGAGCGCTGTGGAAGCACCTGGCGGCCGGGCAGGGAAGGCAGTGGGTTAGGACTACAGCTCCCGAGAGCCCCCGCGGCGAAGAGGCCGTTAATGGACATCGTCAGCGAAAGCTCTGCCTGGCTTCTGCACGGGGCCGTCAGGGCGGGAAGTGGCGGCGGGATTCGCTCCGGGGCTGGGACTGCTCCTGGCTCCCGAAGGCGCTCCGCAGGTCCGGGTGGCTCCCGCGTCCTCCCCGATGACGGCCCTTTGGGGGGCGGAGCGGGGTGTATCTTGGGTCAGCGCCGCTCCGCTGCTGAGGTGAGGCTGCCGGGGTGAGAATTCCAGCGTGAGACTTTCACCGTGCTGTTCCTGCGGCCACTCTCACCTTCTAAACTTGAAGTAGCGGCAGGAACGCAAAAATAAGTGGGCAAAAAGCAACCCCCGGCTCCCCGACGTTTTGTGCTTTAGGCATGCTTTTACCGAGCGAAATTAGTGTTTCCCTCTAAACTCCAGACAGGGATAGAGCATCACGCTCCAAAATCCTGGGGTGTGTCGCCGTCTGTGTCCTGGTTCCGCAGCTGTTTTGGGCAGGACAAAACCGAGCTCTGGGTTGTACAAGCCCGGGGCAGCCCTTTCAGGTGCCTACTATGAATTTTAATTTCTGCTGTTTCTTTCTGTAGTCCCACAGGGCTCTTTCTGCCATACCTCCTATCATTTTTCCTGGACTTTGGTTTGGCAAGTTATGGAATATACTGTCTACATGGTTGTAGTCAGACTGGATTCTGCATTAAGAGTGATAAGCTACTGTGCTAGACTATAGAAGGATTTGTACTCCTGTTTTTCTGCAGCATGGCATCACATTCAGTCTCTTTGACATCTCTAGTAGGAAAATACAGTAGAGGGGTGGTTTGGTTTGGGGGTTTTTTTCAATTTACCTGCACACTGAACACCTCTCAGGACTACAGATTTTTCATAGTCTATTGTTGGATGATAAAAATGTATTTTTGGCTCCCTCTCTGTGCTAAAAATATAATCCATTGCTAGCAGTGGTGTTGAGTTTGTGGTTTGATCATGAAGTACAAGCTTGTGTGGTTGTGTGAAATCCTTTTGAGGCTGTTGGGACCTCATGGATCTCCATCAACATAAATTGTATGAATTAAACCAGTGATAACCTTCAGCAGTTCCAATTTGCATAACTTCCTTATTTGATGCTGCAGCAACACAGTATTCCAGTTATAAAAGTGTTTATTAGCAGTTAATCAATTTTCAACACACAGATTAAATACAATAGGTTTTTATTCTGATTTTGAATTTTGGAAATTTTGCCACTCAAAAACACTGTCAACCAAACACTGCTAAAATTCCTTTAGAAGTTTCTCTAGGGTATTCTCTTAAGAATAGGGGAAATAGGGAGAAAAGGGCTTTCTCTAGGGAAATAGGAGAAAAGAGGCTACTATCTAGTGATGGCATTAATCAATGCTAAAAGAGAGTAGGCAGAATCTCCCTGATCAGAAGGGAGAGAAAAGCCTCTGAGGACAGGCTTTGAACAGCCTTAAACTCAGATTCCTGCTCTCTGTCAGGTGTTTCAAAGTTCATAGAATAACAGAATATTCTGAGTTGGAAGGGACCCACAAGGATCCTCAAAGTCCAGCTGCACAGGACAATGCCAAGAATCACACCATGTATCTGAGAGTATCACCCAAACACTTCTTGGACTCTGTCAGGCTTGGTGTTGTGACCTCTTCCCTGGGGAGCCTGTTCCAGTGCCAGCCACCCTCTGGATGAAGAACCTTTCCCTGATAACCAACCTAACCATCCCCTGACACAGCTTTAGGCCATTCCCTTGGGTCCTGTCCCTGATCACCACAGAGAAGAGATCAGTGCCTGTCCCTCCTCTTCCCCTCATGAGGAAATTGTAGACTCTGTGAGGTCCTCCCTCAGTCTTCTCAGGGCTGAGCAAGCCAATTAACCCAGCAGCTGCTTGTGGCTTTCCCTCCAGACCTTTTCTCATCCTCGTGGCTCTCCTTTGGACTCTTGTCTAATAGCTCAATATCTTTCTTACATTGCAGTGACCAAAACTGCACACGATATTCAAGTTGAGGCCGCACCAGCGCAGAGCAGAGCAGGACAATCACCTCCCTCGACTGGAGGATGCTGTGAGAAAGAGTTTCAAAAGCTTTACTGAAATCCAAAAATCAACTGGCTTCCTTGGACCAACTAGGTGAGTTACCTTGTTGTAGAAAGAAATGAAGTTTGTCAAGGAGGACTTTCCCCTATGGAACCCATGCTGGCTGTGACTGATGACTGTATTGTCCTGGTTTCTTTTGTGTTAGCAGAGAGTACTTTATGCCAAAAAAACTGCTAATGAAAAAAAAAAGAACCCAAAACCAAAACAAATGCTCTTTGATCTGCTAACCACCCAACCTAAATGCACATATTATTGCCATTATAGAGTTGCCAGTTCTATCAGATATAGAGTGTATATAGACATGGTTAAATTGTGTCTGATAGTGTTGATTTTCCAGGTTTAATGAAACCCCAAATTCAAATGTTGCTCTCTCTTCTTGACCAAGTACTTCTTATTTTTTAGCTAGTAATTTATGTTTTTCCACAGTAGCTGGCCATCCGACTCATTTTTTTATTGCACTGAAGAAACAGTGCACACATTGAAAATCAAACAGGTCATAGAGTAAGAAAATAAACATTCCTTCCATGTAGTATAGGTAACATGCTCTAAGTCTCACCCTAAAAAATTACTTCAGGCTACTGTGTTTTGTTGGAGTTGTGCTTTTTTTTTGTCTGAAACCTTATCCTAATAATCTCCTCTCAGTTTGGATCCTTGATAAATTAATCAAACCATAATCTTATATGAGATTTTGAACGGCTGATGTCAGTGCCATTTAAACATTTCCTCTGCACTGTTAGTGTCTCTTGATTTATTCCATGGCCACACTACAGGGGAATCTTTCTGCAGGGTTGATGCAAAGGTTTTGTTGACTTGTAAAGGCTTTGACACAATTTGACCAGTACTGATTTTAAAGGCAGAAGGACCTATTGGGTAATTAAGTTCTTTGGGTTTAGTACTAAGAAACTAGTAAAAAAACTTCTCATAAATGTTTCCTCATTTGTACATAGATAGAGCAGAAAAATGTGAATTACTAAATGAACGCAAGTACTTCAAACAGCATCTGCTTTCTCTTTTTTTTTTTGCACTCTTTAATGTAGGTGTTGTTTATTCATAGAAATAGGACAGAAGCTTAATCAGAACTTGCAGTCTATGTGGAACTCTCATTAAGCTAGAGAGAGGGCATTTTTGCTCCAAACGGCCCTCTCCCCAAGAGAGAGGGCAGTTTAATATCAGATGGTTTTGTCTAACACAGGAAGTGCTTTCCTTTCACATTAGCTTTGAACAAGCAGTTTCTGATTTGTTCTGCCTCATCCTGTGAGTCCAGGATGAATTTGACGAGGCCAAGTATTCTAGAGGGTCAGCTTTGTCCAGTTATCTCACAAATAAATTTACTAGGCCTTAAATCACTGTGGAAAATTTACATCATCAAGTAGGTTTTTCAGAAATATAAATAGAGTAAAAGTCTTTACCTCTGAATGAGTTATGGACATACTGTACTGGGATCCAAACATTCATTAGTAAAAAGAATTTATGACCTGAATATTTTGATTTACAAGCATATGTTCTCTTCATGCTAGTTACTAGCAGTGCATCTGCATTAGCAGTTTGGCTTGGAGCAGTGATGCAATTTTAAGCCAAATCAAGAGCTGCCTTATGTTAGGTTCTCAAAGTGGTTTTGAAGTTTGCCTTTCAGAGAAAAGTAAACTGGTTACTGTGCTTCGAATAAGCTTAATGGGGGCATTGTTTTTGGCTTTGTTCTGTCTGAACCCACCCAGTCATAAGACCCACTAGCTTGCATTTAACACTCATTTACCACTGCTGGGCTCTGAAACTCAAGAAAGCCCCATGACAGGGTGAGGAGCTCATATACTATATTAAGAAGTCAGTGCTCTGTGCAGTGTGCTCATTTAACTGATGATTATCATTCTAACGAGCTTTTAAAATAACTTTACACTTATAAGCAGCCAGGAAAACAAATATACATTGATAATACATTTTAATCACTTAAACCAGGTGCTGTCATTTTTTCGTCACAAATTCTACTCATGTTTAAATAAAATTTTCCCAGCCTCTCATATCTTAGCATAGTTTGTCACAAATGAAATGAAGGTGATTTTCATTCAAGTTTTTTACAGACAATTTAGATTGACTCTGCTGAGAAGAGCAGCGCTCCCCCTACTTTCATCTCCCCCCTGCCTCCCCATCACTTCCAGTGCTACAGTACTTCTTTCTGTAAATATTTGCTGTAGATTAGAGGGTGAATTCTATTGGAAAACAGATCTGGATTACTACTAGCCTCTCAGTTTGGGGGGTTTTGTTGTTGGGGGGGTGGGGTGCGTTTGCTGCATTGGGTTTAGGCTGGATCACTTTTCCAAGATTGTTTTTAAATGTTGTGCTGCAACAGGTTTTTTTTTAGTATTTGCAGTCAGTGAGTGGAAACAGGAAAAGCAGTTTACATGCCTGAAAAGGAGAGTTATTTTATTATGGTTCAGTGTGAAGGGGGGACTGAAAGAGAGGTTGTTTCAGTCATTATTAACAGTGGGTATTAGCAGCAAGAGATCAAGACAAGAGTTTGTACTTAGTTCAAGCCATGATTTTAGTAAAAATGTAGGTCACACTAAATTTTCCACATAATTAAACAAAATTAATAGAACTGATTAAGAGGCGTTCTGGGTGGATTTGATTAGCATGCTGATAAAATGGGATTTGTTTTGAAACTTCCTAGATTTGCAAAGAATATGAGAGACTAGTCAGGTGGATAGTGGGAACGAAAATTTTCGCAGCCAAAAAAAAATATCTTTTCTCTTTTAACAAGAGGGCAATGGCAATCCTTGAAAACTGTGTGTTCATTATTAAAGTGAAATTCTTACACACTGAGGAGAAGAGCAGGTTGAAAGCATCCACAAAAAAGAGTTCAGTAGTTCATTTTGTGCTTAATCACGAGGTGAGAACCAGATTTATTTCTGAGATCTCAGTAGGAAAATACCAAGTGGTGCAGGTGTTGTAGAGTGTTAATCTTGTCTTCATGTAGACAAATAAGAACTGTAGAGATTACATCTACATATGCCATTTACATTTTTAATGCATGTGACTCTGCAGCACTGAAATGTCATATAAAAAATTAAGAGATATATGCTCCCTCTGCAAAAGAACCAGGGACGTTTTTTTCCCTGGCTAAAATTGCCATGCTGTTTTTCTTCTCTCATTGTCAGAGAGGGGCAATTCTGAATAAGAAAATGCATCACTGAATTGGGTTTTGGTTATGTTATTGTTAACACAAGCATTTGATTACAGAGTGAGGAAAAGATGTAAACCTTGTTACTTCTGCCTCTCGAATGTGACCTTTATTTACTCCTTCCCATAGCTAACAATTTTGGCAAGCTCTTAAATATTATAATATTAGAGCACTTACCTCTAATCCACCTTGGGGAGATGGTAATGTTTTCATTACCTATTCATAAGTTAGAGAAAACAGATATGATACCAAGTAAATAACGTTTTGGTTGCATGTGTGGAAGGCGTGTCGTCTTCAGAAAGTAAAAATGCCACAAAGCAAGATTAAAACAGCAATTCCAATCTTACTGTTATTGAAGGCAATGAGAAAAGAATTGAGTCCAAAGTAGGGACTCAGGTAAAATAAAATAAAAATTAAAGATATATTTTGATACATTTATGTTGATATTTCTGTAAATTTAAAAAAAAAAAAGGCAGCCTATTTCCCAATCTGTTTCAGTGACTTCTGGAGATTACTCTCATTATCTTAATTATTTAGTGGAAGATAAAATAATAAAATTATTCTTTCTTAATTTTCTGTATTCTGTGTGTATGAATTTATAATCCTGCCTTTTTTTTTTTTTTTTTTAACCTTTACCATTTACCTTGGAAATTGATTTTCCACTTTTCCATCTGAGTGTATACCTACAGTCTGGCTTCTTAATACCTGCAGAGCTCCTGCCAACTCAACAGGCATTAGTATGGCTGAAGCGTTGTGATTTTTTGATTGGGGATTTTTTTGATTGTTTATCATCATAATGTTTTTCTTTTCTTGGTTCACCCAGGTTTTTGCAATCCATTCTAATTTGTTGTTTTCAGAAGTTCTAAGCATCTCTTTCTCATTAAAACCCTTGGGAGAGCTGAAAAATCAAGATAACTGAGACTGCTTTTTGTTGATTTGGAAGGAGTATTGTTATAACTGTTTCTAATTATTGAGTTAAAGGAACAAAACCAGCTCCAGCACTCTGAAATCTATTACCAAAGTGCAGCTTTCACTTTTAGAGGTGGCTGTTCAGTCATAGAGTAGGTGTTCAGTTACTCTGTGAGAATGTGCTAACAGTTAGACTTGGTCTAGAAGTCCTGATGCTGAAGGATATGACTACACATATATATTGTAATATGAAGTCAGCAATAAGGGAGGAATTAGCCTCAGACTGCACAGGTAGCTGGCCAAGCTACTGAAAAGTAACCATGTAACCAGGCAGCAAAAATACATTTATTGTGTTGCTTCCATAGTTTTTCTAAAGAATGAAGATTGAAATCTAGTTTTCATCTTCAGGTTCCCACTAGACATTCTAGCCTGTTAGTGCAAGAGCTTGTCTGGGGGGGGATTTCATTTTGCAAAACATTTTGTTGGTATTTTCCTGGTGAAAAAAAAAGATTTATCTTCATATTTTAGTCCTTTCTTTATTATGATGTTTCAGGCTATCACAGTACAATATTTAAGGGGCATACTTAATTCTAATTACTCTGATTCCATTCCAGGTTTTACTGTGAAAACAAGGAATACATTACTTTTTCTTCCTCCCAAGATTTTGAAGTTGCAAAATACAGTGTCCTTGAAAAAGTAAGCCTGTTATTGTGAGAGAATGTAGGAGGATCAATAGATGAATAAAAGGTTTACAGTTTTATACATATCGACAGTAACTCTTCCATGTTATAATGTGCTGCATTCCAAAGAGGAGTATTGAAAAGTACTTGAATCCTTTCTGCCTTCCAGTGCAGCCTAATTCTACCCAAATAAAACTTTTCAATTGTCACTGTACTGTTCTCACCAAAATATTGCAATAGAATATGTTTGCTTCTGATAAGATATATGCTGTCATGGCTGTTGTGTGTTGAATCTCATTCAAATTTTAAACTTCTTTTATTAAAAATCTTTCAAAACAAAAAAATTATGGAAATGTACAGCATTCAGTACAGTGAAAACCTGGGGGGAGCTTCTGCTTGTTACCATGAAACAAATAATGAATAATGCTGCTGCTTTTTTTAGATATAATATGTGCTTCTAAGTGGGATGAAAAAATAAGTAGGGCAAGGCGTGCAATATTGGTGCAATATCATGTGAATGAAACATACTTAATTGGGGTTCCTGGGGCTCTGTTTATGTCTAAATTTAGGTTAACTCCAAGGAAAGCAAAGATTTTGTAGTTATTGAATCACAGTATTCCCAAGGCCCACTTCTCAAGCTTGCCCAGGTTCTTCTGGATGGCATCCCAGCCTTCAGGTGAGTCAACTACACTGCTCAGTTAGGTGCCATCTGCACCTCAGATTCCTTGCTGAGGGTGCAAGATACTGAATGACACTGGTCCCAGTAGGGACCCCTGAGGGACACCACTTGTCACTGATGTCCATTGGGACTCTGAGCCGTTGACCACTGCCCTCTGGATGTGGCCATCCATCCAATTTCTAATCCATCTGACAGTCCATCCATCAAATCCATCACTCTTCAATTTAGAGAGAAGGGTGTGGAGGACCACTTAATGGTTTTTTACAAGGTAGATTCACTACAACATTCCAGGTCAATTACAGACATTTGCTGGAATATCAAAGGTTTTTGAAGTTTAATATTTGATTCACCTAAACTGATTATGTGGATTTCAGATTTTATCTTTGTGTAAGCTTTTGTTCTTGCCAAATACATTTTTAGTGTTCTGAATCTTTGGCTTATCAATATCTTTGTTTATTCCACAGGATGGCTCTTGGAATCTCAGTCCATAGTTGGGAAAATCTTGAAATTTGATGTTGATCATTTAATTAAGAATTTCTTACTAGAAAAAACATTCACTTCATAAATAATTTTCTGTCATTAAAAAGCAGTACAGTGTATTGTATTTCCTATCTGTATGTGTTACTGCTCTCTATGTATAGTGGAACTCTCAATAACATATACTACGAATATAAATGGATCTCTAAACTTGAAGTTTTCAAAACTGTCTGATTTTAATAATACAGCTTCATCTCAACTTCTCTCACAGTATAGTGTCCTGATCGCCAAGCATATCTCCTGGAGAAATGTGTGGAGGATGTGAAATAGCTGGAGAAGCAATAGAGGTTCTCAATTTTTGTAACTGTTATATTAATATCTACTGATGCCTTTGAATTTTTAGGATTTTTAGCTTTTCGTAGATTTTAAAGTAGCTGGAGTCTTCCTTCAGTTTAGACTCACAGTTTGTGTGCCTCATTCCTGAAGCTTCAGTTTACCTTTTAACTGTCTTTTCAAGGCAATAGATTTTTAGTGAGAACATTCCATTGGATTCCGTTGAGATATGCACCTGGATGGGAATAGCACGAGATAGGGTAGACAAAACAAGATAAAAGGCTCAAGGCCCTTGGAGGGACTCCAGTGGGTGGTACCCAGGCAAAAGGGGTCTTAGGATTGGATGTCCTCATTAGATATGATAATTAGTAAAAGATATAATAGTGTTAGAGTTCTGTATGTGGGCGCACGCCTTTCATACTCTTTGCACCAGAAGGCCTTCATTAAAAGAGCTGTTCTCTGTCTTATCTAATTTGCCTGGAGAGTTTTTTCTCCCGAAGATTTTAGGCATCACTACTAAATAAAAAGAAGGGAGAAAAGTTTCTCCTAGGAGAGAGGCAGAGATCACTTCTGCTTTTCACATTTCAAATAATATGAATAATATTTCTCCTCAGGGAAGTGGTTGAGTCATCATCCCTTGGAAGTGTTCAGAAAATGAGTAGATGTGGTACTTCACAATATGGTTTAGTGGGAATGGTGGTATTTGGTCAAAGGTTGGACTTGATAATCTTGGATGTCTTTTCTAACAGTAATAATTCTATGATTCTATATTTACTTAATTCATACACACACACACTGTCTACAGCATACAGTGTGCACTCTGCCTGTACCTGCTTTGCTGTTTGATTCTGTCAGTTGGTGTTCTTTGCTGGCAGAAAACTAGAGTGTGGGCGGCAGGAAAAACAATTCCCTCTGTCTAAATTATTAAAGGGTGAAATGCCTCACCAAGGGTAAAAATTCTAAAAGTTTCTCATTGTTGCATGTATTAAAATTAATTAGAACCCACGCAAACACAAACCACAGAATTCCTAACAACACATTACCAAGTTTAAGCGTGAAAGCCAGGAGCATGTTTGACAAACTACTAATGTGAATGCTCTCACTTAGGAGTGATTGCATGGTGAAGCAATTAACTAGAGTTAGGGCAAGTGATGGTTTAAAGGGATATGGAGTATTTTGGAGAAAGTACCTTTTCTGTTGTCAAGAAATCATTTATATAGTAATGCTGCTTCCTTGGGCTCAAATGGAAAAGAAAAGCTACTGCCATTGATTGTTATTGTTCTTGTGCTACAGTTCATACACTGCACAAAGGAAATGAAAGGGCTAGTTTTCAAAACACTGATGAAACCAGATGATTAATCTAATTGAAGGTGTGCTTTTAAATAAAATCTAATATATAAAGCTTCTCAACATATAAAGATTAATTTGGTTATGGAGAGTCAATGACTATACTAAAGGATATTATAACAGATATATAACAGATTCCTTGTGCCTAGAGGGGAAGCTTTACAGACTTCATACTTTACAGGACATGTAGGAACAGGATACAGAAACAGGAGAGCCCTGGGGATATTCCTTCTTTTGAAGAATGATATTCATCTGCTTCAGATGGTATCTTATACGTGCTGGATCATCATACTATAGAAAATTGGGTCATTCAAATAATTATCGTTAGAAGAAATTATTTTCTTTCTGCTCCTTTGGCGCATTCACAAGATTTTATTATAATAAAACTTCATTTCTACACACAGTGTTGTTCGTTGGGCTTTTGCATTGATGAATGAAGCGATAGAGTCATAAGAAGGCATTTTCCATCCATTTGCTCTCAACTTGAACTTGGGGAAGACTGGGATTCTGCTACCAAGAAGATACTAGGTACCAAGTTTATCTAACATAAATTATCTTTCTACATAAAATATTTAACGTCATAATTCTTTAAGATAATCACAGGGTTAGCTTTCCTTGCAGTTTTACATACAGTGTTTAAATTGAGGACATTTGATCTTATTACTAAATAATTTTCACAGTCACGGACTTTAAGGTATGGAAACAAAGGGTATTACGGTTAGTAAGTCTTGATTTTACATGTATGTAGTATTTTATTTGCCTGTAACTGTTTAAAATACCTTAATACTTAATTTTTTACATTAATTTCAGGTACATTGCACATTATAAAGCACTTTTATATCTTCATTTTGATTTCTGCTTAAATCTTACATAGTTCAATGGGACCGTAAATAAAGTGTACTGTAGCAATTCAGTTAAATATGGCAGATGTTTTGGCAGATACAAGAGTGTAATCAACAAAGAACTAATAAACATCTTCATAACAAATAAGTGTTTTCAGTCAGATGGTTTTGTAATTCCTACAGCATGCCTTGAAATGCAGAGAGCAGAACAGTCATTTTTTCCTGCACTGCTTTTCATATTGGTCAATTTGTCAATACATAGGTCAGTTTTGTTAGGAGGAATGAGTTCTCTCTCTCTTTCTTTCCTGCTGTTACTCTGTATTCTCATTTTATGATGATGAAAAACTGACTCATTAATTTTACTTTATACTGGACCAAACACTGAAGCCTAATAACAAAACCAGACTAATGGTGATTTATTTTGATTATGATTTTGATTTGGATTTAATGGGCTTTTCCAAGGTGTTTAGTGAACACATTACATCTTCTAAATTAAGGTAAAGAGCTTTGTACTTGGTGATCTGAGGAAATGTATTTGGAGACAGCGCAATGGCTTGCACTGAGGCAGGATCAAATGTGTACAGAACGTAGTCTACACTTGTTTGTCCATCCTTTGAAAATACTCAGAAGCAGGAGATTCCACAGTACCATAGGTAATGCATTATACTGCCCTTACAAATGGAGAATGCTCCTAGCAGTAATAGGGAAGTGTTGTAAGAGGTTACTAGGGAAAACTCTGGAATCTCTTTCATTGATGTTTTCATGAGAATTGAAGCAAACATCTGCTAAGGGTGGAGTAGATACACTTGATCTTGTAGAGGAAGTTGCCAAAAGGCATATCCTGACGTCCTTCTGTTTCTGAGGTGTTCTGAATTGTTGTTTTGATAAGTGTACGATACTGGCTCTTTTTAGTGAAAATACTGCACTTTCTATTTGAGAAGAGCTAGGATATGGGTTTTTTAAGAAGTAGAAAGACTTCTTAATATAGACAATGATAAGCTAGCTTCTAAATCTGCTGTTTAGTCTTTGCATGGCCAATTGCTGCATTACTAGAGTTACCTTAGAAAGTAAGTGCTGGCAAAAATATGGAGAATTTTTTTTTTCCTACTCCTGGCACTGTTGCAACAATACGCCATAGAGCTATGTGTGGAAGGTATACGTTCATGCTAAAGGCTAAGTTTAGTTTGAGTGATGTGTGTTCTTTAAGGACCTGTTTCTGAGATACAATATATTAACACTCTACCTTTAGCAGAGGCAGTGGAATAAGGAAATAGGGTGTGGTTTATTTGCTTTTTGTTATAAGACTTTTTTTTTTCCCCTTCTGCATGTTAATTAAAAAAAAGCTGTGCTTGCCAATTACTTTAACATAATACTATGAAATTGAAAACCGTTCTTTTTCCTAGTGAGAAACCCTAGTAATGCCACTGCAGGACCTTGTCCTGAGGTGTCTGTGTGCATCTTCCTTGTGCGTTTCCTCAAAACATCATCCACCCGAGGGCAAAGGATACCTTTGTTTCAACAAGTCCAAGTGCAAGACTGGGAGATGAACTGAGAGAAGCCCTTTGAAGAAGGAGCTGTGGATGAGGGGTGGGACATGAGCCAACAGTGTGCACTTGCAGTCCAGAAAGCCAACCGTATCCTGGGGCTGCATCATAAGTAGCGTGGCCAGCAGGTTGAGGGAGGGGATTCTGCCTTCACGAGACCCCACCTGGATGATGGGTTCAGCTCTGGGTCCTCAGCACGGGAAGGACATTGACCTGGTGGAGCGAGGCCAGAGGCAGTCACAGAGATGCTCAGAGGGCTGGAGCACCTCCCCTTTGAAGACGGGCTGAGAAAGCTGGGGCTGTTCAGCCTGCAGAAGAGAGGGCTCCGGGGAGAGCTCACAGCGCCTTCCAGTACCTCAAGGGGGAATACAGAAAAGAGTGACTTCTTTACACGGGTAGATAGGGCACAGGAGGAACGGTTTTAAAGAGAAGAGATTGAAATTAGACATTAGGAAGAAATTCTTTGCTGTGAAGGTGGTGAGGCACTGGAACAGGCTGCCCAGGGAAGCTGTGGATGCCTCGCTCCTGGGGTGTCCAGACCAGCCTGGATGCAGCTCTGAGCAAGCCGGTGTACGGGAAGTTCTCCCCCCTCCCATGGCGGGAGC
>VXAY01005118.1:314667-433593 GCA_013399855.1 Oxyruncus cristatus | reverse complement strand
AGCCGCTGGAACTGGCTGATCCCTCGGGCCCCGCCCAGCCCCGCCCCTCAGGCTCTCCCGTTCCGGCCCCGCCCACCGGCCGCCGCGCGGGGGGCGCGAGGGCATACGGGCGCGCGGCCTCGCCCCCGTGCGTCACGGGCTGCCAGCGCGGCGATTGGCTGCGGCGGTCGAGGCCCCACCCTCCCTTCGCGCGGCCGGGGATGTCGCAGCCGCTCTGCGTCGTTGTCGCTTGAAACGCGGCCCAAAATGGCGGCGGCGGCGGGCGGGAGCGGGGCCCAGGCGGCGGCCAGGATGGAGGGGGCGGACGGGGAGGAGGAGACGGCGGGGGGCGCCGCGGCGGGCGCGGGNGCCGCGGCGGCCGAGGATGAGGAGGACGGGGAGGAAGACGGTAGCGGGATGGGCAAAGCGGCGGGTGCCGGCGGGGAGGCTGGTGGCGGAGAGAGCGAAGAGGAGGAGGACGAGGACGAGGACGTGTTCGAGGTGGAGAAGATTCTTGACATGAAGACCGAGGGGGTGAGTGCGCGGATCTCTGACACCGGGGCGGGAACCACGCGGAAACAGTAATCCCGTTACAATTGTAATCTAAAACTCGTTGTGCACAGCTTTTACAAGGAAGCTTTTCGTCCCTTACCCCAGATTCAGTCTCCTCAGCCAAAGCTGTATCTTTACTACATTTGTTTTTTATTTTTTTTTCCATTGTTGAATTGCTCTTGGCTTTTACGACTGAACTGCGGTAGTGTTTTGATGTGAAATGTTTGAGGGCAGACATGGGCAGGATTGAATATAAAGGAGAATTTAGAGGTGGTTTCAAGGTACATTCAGTGAGACCGTGTTCACTGGGCTACAAAACGTGTGAAGATCTCCTAAAATAAGAGAGACTTCTTTCAATTAAAATAACTACCTGTAGTATCTTTGCATTGTTTAAACAGAAATACCAGACCTTCATTTCTTTCTTTGAAAGCAACCTAGACTGGTTGAAGTTCTTAAAAAATTTGATAAATCTCAAATAAAAAAATAATTAACATAGAGGAGGTTATTTTTAAGATTTTGTGTCTGAAAAATTTTTATTTTAACTAACTTATGATTTTTATTTTAGGCTTCAGTGAGGTACATGATGCTTTAAAATGCTGTCTGTTTCATCTAAAACATTAGAGTTTTGAAACCCTTAGGTTGGAAAACCTTCAGATCAGTAATTTCTCAGATGTTTCGAGGTGTTATTATGATATATGTGGTGTACCTTGGCTGAAATACGTTGATGGCTTAAGAATGTTATGCTTTTGGGGTAAAGCAATATAGCTTTGCCTGTATGAAGTGTTGGTCAGCATAAGTCAGGCTTAAAAACAAGAGGATTCCTTCTTTTTTTCCTTTGCCTCCCTCCCCCACTCCCAGGGATGGAATCTAAAATCTGTAGGTTTAGGTGGTGGTGAGGCATATGATTCCACAGACTTTTAAAGAGCACCAGAATACGTCAAGTGCCGTCTCTTGAAAATGTCCTTGGCGTGTGCCAGTGAAAAGGTGTCCTGCTTCCATGCTCTTCCAAGTGGAATGTTCCGAGCTGGGTCAGTGCAGCAAGGTTCACCCAGCAGGTGTTGGTTGTGGCTTTGTCGTATGAGCTCTAAATGCATCAGATCCTCTCTCCATTGCTCTACAGTGGGCCCGTGTTACTGTGCGTCAGAAATACAGGACAAGGCAGTAACTCACGCCCGTTCTAACTTCCGAAATGGCTGGGAAATGCTGTGTTACCCTTCGGTGGAGTATGTATTCCATAGCCTGCTTTAGAGTAGTGGTTCCCAGCTTGCAGATTCCCAAGTCTGACATGAAGTCCAAGCAGGTAGACTGGGTTGGCCATTGTCCAGTTCAGCATCAGTGTGTTCCTGTGTCACAGTAACAGGAGCATGGAAGCCACAGAGCACTGCATGGAGACACTTTTCAGGCACAGTCCTGGTTTTGCTGGACCTGTTAGTAGTGATAGGATGAGAGACTACACTCCTGGGTTGGGATTAGGCTGTGGAGTTAGACGTGTGGATAAATAAAACATTAACATGTCCTACTTAAGAGAACAAGCAATGAAAGTTTGGAAATGTATTCTCTCAGTATGTCTAGAAAGGTTTTCATGCTGCTCCATAGTTAAACAACAGGCTCTGGAGCAAATTGTGATGTTCTCCAGTGGAAATGGGTAACCTTAACTCTGCTGTTTAATGGCATGGTGCTACCCCTTTCTGTAGGAGTTGGTTTTAGCCCATCACTAGTTCACATAGAAGCTGCAGCAGTACAAAAATGCTTTGAAGTGTTCTATTATCTCTAAGAGAAATAGAGGGAAAAATAACAATATTGAGTAAAATAATGTTGACAGGCAAGTGTAAGGCTTCCTATGTATCTTTAGTGTGATAATTAATATCCTGTCTTCATTTAAGCTGCATTTTTCTATCACTCTGCATGTGTGGGATGTAGAGTCATTCAACAGCCAAATAGTGTTACGTTTCTTTTAGACTTCATTTTATCCAGCTTTCTCAGTTAATTGAAAAAGAACTTCTACCTCATTTTGTACCTGAGTTGCAAGGGTGTAATAGTAACTCTGCAGCTAACAGAAGTCCTGCATCTGAAATTAATAACCCTGTGCACCAGGGCTAGAGGTGAGAGTCCAGCTAGCTAGGAAGAAGATTTGAAGGAAAGGAGCTGGGAGTACCAACAGACAAGTAAGCTGAACATGAGTCAGCAGTTCTTGCAGCAAAGAAGGCCAGCAGCATCCGAGAATGTAGCCAGAAGATGGAGGGAGAGGATACTTTCTCTCTGATCAGAGCACCTGGTTTACTATGTCAGTTTCTGAGCACTCCAGGACAGAAGAAACATGGACATACCGGAGAGGAGGATTATGAAAACAGTAGGGAACTAAAAGCTGGGTTTGCTTTGCCATAAGAAGAGAAGAATCAAGGGAGATCATGGTGGTATCTGTATCTATTTAATGGGAGGATGTAGAGAGGACAGAGTCAGATCCTTCTCAGAGGTGCACAGTGAAATGATGAGAGAGACAGTGGACACAAGCTGGAATATGGGGAAATCTGAATAGATACACTGACTGGGCAGATTTCTAAGCAACCTGTTCTAGTTAGTCCTGCTTTGAGCGGGCATTTTACTTTTTAGTTCTGGAGATCTTTATAAACTAACTTACTCTGTGTAATAAGAAAGTTACTTGTTGCTTATTTTCATTATTAGCCGCTTTAGAAGAAAGAAAGAGGAGGCAGGTAAACATGATTTTCAAAACTTAATTGCTAAAACAAGAGGATAGGATTAAGCTAAATTTTAAATATTTAACTAATGTGTCCGAATATAGGCTATTTATTTATATGTCTGTGAAGCAAAATACTGAAGATTGTAAGTAGAGCTGATTGCTGAAGTTGAATGGCATGTGTATAGACTTGGTCAGAGGTGATTGATGCTCAGGCAAAAATGTGTGGGTATATGGATATACATTTAACAGTAAATGCAAAATGGCAGTTCTTTTGAATCTTTCTTTCTCCAGACTTGGTTAACAGTAAGATCTTTCAGAGCATTATCACTCCATGTTTGAAAGAAAGCCATACTACTGTTTTGCCTCTCCAAAGGCACTTTCCTCAGTACATTTGCTAATAAAGTTATTTTTAACAGTAAAATACTTTCTAATCTAGGAGAAAAAACTACATAGAGACTAAAAGGTGCAATTTTATTTCTCGGTGAAGTTAAATACTGTTGAAACAATTGGTCTCAGCTTTTGGTATGTAATCTTTTACCAAAATCTTTGTAATTAACTCCACTGAGATGCACACACTCAGATTTTTGCCTGTGTTTAATTTGATCTTACTGATGGTTGGTTCTTCCTAATTGTTGGTGTTTCAGTTTATAAAAAATGGAATTGATTACAAATATAAATTATGAATTCCAATATAGAACTAGGTGAATGGTGTTAATTCATTAGAAATCTTATGGCTTTATATCAAATTCTTCAGCAAAGAAGAGCAATTAAAGCTTGAAATATATATAGAATAAATATTAAAACTTTAATAGTTTCGTAAGTGTCAGACAATCCATTTTGATAAAAGGATTGGGAATGTATGATGTACATTATAGCTGTGGTTCTAAACAAATGTTAGGTATTACAAGTATTTTGGATAAAACTGCTCTAACTAAGAAACACTTTACAGCCTTCTTAGTTCAGTATGTGATACAGATGGGAGTAATTCTGGGAGTTCTTATCTCAACATTGGGTTGAACTCCCAACATATACACAAAATGATATATCCATGGAGATCCCCAAGAACTGAGTAGCTGGTGCAATACTATGCTGTATTGTATTAAATGTTGTGGTTTTTTCTTACAGGGTAAAGTTCTCTATAAAGTACGGTGGAAAGGTTATACCTCTGATGATGATACGTGGGAACCAGAGGTTCATTTGGAAGACTGCAAAGAAGTGCTGCTTGAATTCAGAAAAAAAATTCTGGACAATAAGCCTAAACCTGTTAAAAAAGACATTCAGGTGCGTTTCACCTTTCAGTATCTTACAATGAAGATGTATTCACTATCTAGGCTCTGCTAATGGGAGGACAGAGAAGAGAAGACATTTGGAATGTGGAATTAGGAAGACTTAAGAAATCTCTTTCATCTAAAACTATTTTGTTTCTTGTGAAACTTAATGTTGTCGCTGTTCTCTGGCAGGGATTTTTGTTAACTGACAAATTGGCTTGTAAACTGAATCCATCCAAACTTTATTTCCATTTTTAATGGAACTATATAAAGGATGTGTGGCCATTTTAGTTTGTTTTTGACAGCGTAAATAACCCCTTTTCCCTACGCACATGGGTATTGTCTTGTCAGTGAAGCTGAGCGCGCTGCTCCAGTCACCCTCCTGCTTTCAGTAGCAGATCGATTAATTTTTACATGTTATAATTCGGTAAGAAAGGAACGCAGAAAAATTAGTTGGAAGAAAGCAGTGTATGGCTTTTTCTTGTCTCCTTTTTAACTGCTCAGTCAGTTTGAAAAAGAAGTGTAAGGATCTTCTTTGAAAAATGGTACCCCACTTCTGGTAAACTTATAGGTAAATTTTACAGGATCAGATTAAATATTTTTGGTGTAAAATGGGTCAGATTTAGTTCTGTTCTGGAATCTGGTTATTGGATGTATAATTGATTGTACTTGACTTATCTATTTGTTCATTTTTATCCAAGCAGTTAGTAATGTAACTTGGTCAAGTAAGCTAGAATTGTATTTACAAATTTTGCAGTTTGGCAATGACGAATGATCTTGGCAGTGACCAAAAGATTGAAGTGCTTAAAAATTTACTTTTCCCAAACATGACCGCTACCAGTTTTGTAGACTTTGCACCAAAATGATAGTTTATTGGGGAAAGAAATAATTTTTTTTTTCTTTACCTTTTAGAAACTGTCTCTAAACGATGATATATTTGAAGCAGAATCTGACAGTGACTGGCAAAGTGAAACAAAAGATGATGTTTCGCCGAAGAAGAAAAAGAAGAAGTCAAAAGATGTAGAGGATAAAAGTCCAGATGACCTGAAGAAGAAAAAGTCGAAGTCAGCAAAACTCAGAGAAAAACCCAGAATAGAATGTGAAAATTCCTCAGATGCTTTGGGTTTTGATTCAAAACCAAAAAAAAGGACTTTAGAAACCAAGGAGGAACCAAGGGACCCAAAGAAGCAAAGGAAAGAGGATACTAAAGAAACCAAGAAAAAAAAAGGTGAAGTTAAAGATTTAAAAACAAAAGCTAAAGAAGATTTTAAAGAAAATAAAAGATCACCAAGGGAGAAGCATGGAGATGTTCGGTTTGACTCAGAATCAGGTACTCTAGATGATGCATTTTCTCAAGGAACTGATAATGAAAACTCAGACTTAAATTCTGAAAATAAAGACGAGAAGCAAAAGGTGATAAGTGGAGAAGAGAGATTGGAACAAGAAAGTGATGAAAAAGATGCCAGTGCTGATAGGCAGCTTGATGGATCAGCAAGTAATGAAGATGATAGTATTGATGTTAAGGTTAAAAGAAAGAAGAAAAAAAATCAGAAAGAAGACTATAGAGAGGAAGGTGGAAAAGTGGAAATTCAGGATACTTATTCAGAGAAAAAAAGCATGTGCAAAAAACAAACAGGTCAAGAAAAAGTACCGGGAGAGCTGGAGAAAGTGTCACCTGTTTCTTCACCAGTGCAGAAGGGTGTGAAATTGAGTGTTGATGAAAGGGTGTGCAAGACCATTGATTCACCTGGGGAGGTAAGCGATATTAAGGTATTAGGGTGGCTGTTGAGGATAAAATCAATCAACTTTGCCATCCTGAACAGTCACTGTTTGGGGTATCTGTACCTCAAAGACAGAAGTACAGATTGGAAAGGTGTTGAGCTGCACAAAGCTAAAGAAACGACCACTGCACAATGCATAAGAGAGACTGCAGAATTTCTGGATTCGGAATGCTATAAAGGGAGAATGCTTTAGGAGAGAAGGGTGTTTTTAAATAGGAAAGAATAAATTTCTCCTGTTTGTTATGTGTTCTTAGAATGAAATCTACTGTTCTTCCAAAGCATTCTGTTGTTTTTAACTTTGTTTCTGCCCACCTTCAACAGTTGCCTGTGTCTGACTTTTTTCTGCTTGTGTAGTAAAAGATAGTCTTGAGCAATAATCCATACAGCTCTGCACAAAGAAGTGCACTTTTGAGCTCTCAGACACCAGCCATTCCATTATTCCTTACATGCAATAGCACCTAGCTGAAAAGAGGAGTGCTGAAATCACTTCTAGACTCCCAGATAATTGTGCAGCAGTCTTGTTGTGTCAGAATTCCTGGAGTGCTTGTAGAAAATGCTTAGTTTCATGACACAGTTTCGTAAGAATTAGAAATGTTTTACCTCTTATAAGAAATGAGCTTAGCAAATACAATACTATTTGTTTTTCCATATTTAATACAGTAGTGTTTCAAGAAAAGCAGTGTTGTAAAGGTGAAAGAAAAAATTTGATGGAAAAATTAAGGTTTTTTTAATGTTTCTGGGAATATAACTTCTTTCAGCTGCTTCAGACCGTTCTAATACAGTTTGCAGTTCATAAAACATTGGCAGCTCAGAGAAACCTTGTTCTAATTTAAGAGGATTGCAGCCAAAACATCTTGATACTTAAAGGATTATATCCCTCTTCTGAGGCCATAATTCCATGGTGGAAAGTTTCTTCTGTAGGTTCAACAGTGATCCTCTGCTTACGATTGTGTGTATGGAGTAGGCCACCTCTAACATAAGTGAGTTGATTTGGGGATAGAGAATTCCATGGCATAATCTCAGAGTAGAGCTACACAGAAGAGTGTTTTTGCAGGGTCTTAGTGGTGAAAGGTCTTGAAAACAAGCAAGTACTATGAGACATAGCCCGGTTTCAGAAGGCATTTTAATTACCTGAAGTGATATGGCCCTTTATTACTCGTTGTATTTTACTCGTTGTTCAAGGCTATAGTATTTGTATCAGAAAAGATAATCAGGTCAATCTTTGGAATTGTGTTCTGTTTACCAGTAGTATAAAAATCCTGTCACCCTGAACATAACAGCAGATGAAAGTGGGTTTGCTTATGGCTCTTCAGCCAGCACTCTCAGGGGGTTGTCCGTATGCTTTTCTCGTGGTCCTGCTCCGTGGAAAGTCGTGCTCCAAGGTACCAAGGAAGCAGGGAAGGCATTCTGCTCTTTGCTTTTTTTGAGTTTAGGAAGCTTAAACTTAAAGTTTAAACTGTTTTCTGTAACTGGTTAGTTACTCTCCGGGGCAGCTGTTGACTTAAATGGGTAGGTTTGGTGGAGTGTTCTGGAGGTTTTTTGTTCACTACATTGTTGGCCCAAGCAGATTATTGTTTTCAAATAAAATCATCATGTACGTTTCAGCTACCTGCCTTTCCTCGTGTAACTCTGCTTATAGAACCACCATCTCATCAACTCGTAGCACAGTATTCTCTGTTTGGAATCAGTTTGTGTTCTGAACCCTTCTTTTCATTTGATTTACCTCCAATATTACTCGTTTATGTTGTGCATTAATATAATATAATCTGATCATTATTAGAAATCTGGACTAGAATTCAGGATTACTGATTTTACCAGCCCCACTGTAGTGAATATCTGGTAGTCCCTTTAGTAAGTTACAGGTTTCCTCCTAAATACTGAGCATGTGCCAGGATTAGTGGCTGTCTGTGTTAGTAGTTAATCATGTCAGGGATCAGAAGCTGAGGTTTTGTGGAGAAAAGAGAGGTGGTGAGAAAGACAATTAAATGTCTCAGCTCTGCTGATATATTATGATACATGAAACTAGTGTATTTTGATTAAGTTTTTTCCTATGTCAGAGAAATGGTAGCATTTAATGGTAAATTCAGTCTATAGTTCTTGTGAGGACTTCTTTTGGGGCAGTTTTTCAGAAAGCCAGCGCTATTCCAGGTTAGTGTTGGAGTCTGATACAAAGCCATGCCAAGGAGCCTTGTCCTACCTACTCTGCACTTGAATTTGCTGTCTGAATGGAGAGAGATGATTACAGGAGGAGAGAGGAAGGCAAACTTTGGTACAGGGAGTTGAATTCTATTTTAGCAAATTCGATTATCTACAATAATTTTTTTCTGTGATATTGGGTATTGCTAAGCTTGAACTTCTGTGTGGATGAGCTTGGGTGGATTTTTCTGAGTGTCTTTTTCACAAATTACTGTTGTTATAACATTCTCTGTGTCTAAATTGGAAAATTTAGAACCTTTATGTCCAAACTTCAAGTTTTCTCAGTTGAGGTTCAAGTCAGTGCTGTCATAACTGCTTCGAATATGGTGACACAAAATCATTAAATAGTTTGAAATATAATTCCATTTTATTCAGGTTCGATATTTGAAACAAATGAAAAGTTCATAATTTTGAATTTCCTTCAAAATACTGTTTTGGCATATCTGCACCTCGTGCCATAAAGCGACCTTGCATGGCTGTGATGCAGTAAAAATATTAATTGAAGTTGTTTTGTGCTGGATGTAACACCTCTTCTCTTAGAGAAGAAGCCTTCACAGACTTAACTACTGACTCACCTATTAAATTATTTTCTTAGGAATGTCCACGAGTCTGTTGCGTACGGGTTTCAGTAGTATTAAGTGTAAATATATTTTATTGTTGGAGTGATGAAAGAAGTTTATTTTCCATTTTTTCTCTACCACTGAAATTTGATATCTGTTCTCAATATCAGGAGAAAGAAGTAAAGAAAATGGAAAGTAAAGAAAAATCTCAAAGAAAAGAGTCTGAAAAAGAAGAAAAAAGCAGAAAAGAACAGAAGAGCCTAAAAAGTAAGTGCTAACTGCTTAAAAGAGAGAAAGTAACAATCCTTCAGGACATTCTCCTCTTACTTATACAAGGGTGGATATGGTATAGTTTTGTAACACACAAACCAAAACCAAGGAATTCTGCTTTTATTTTATGAAACAAAAGTCTTTTCACCAGAACTGAATTATTTGATACACAAAGAAAAATGTCTAGGTTTTATTTGTATTCTTAATAGTATAATGGAATATAAGTGTTACTGCTCTTGATCTCAGAAAAACTAGATTACTTTACCTTATTCAGGATAAATTTCTTCACTACTCTGGTGAGGAAAACTAGGTAACTCCACCTTTGATAATCATGTTGAATGAAAAGCCTGTTAAGCTGCTGATCATTGAAGCAATGGCAGGCAATGGTTTGGAAATTCAGAAGTTATTTGTTACTTATTTTACTTTTTTTTTTTAAATCCATAAAATCAAATACATGATAGATGGCAAGCAACAAGTCCTGAGTTTGGGTATGGACATGCAGTTAGAATGGCTGACACTAGAAGAATTCCAGAAGCATCTTGATGGAGAAGATGAGAATCACGTATCAACGGAACCAATATCAAGCAGTGAGTATTTGCCTGGAGAAAGAAGCTGGCACTTCAAAGGGAAATATCCTATAACTGCATTGAATTTGTTTTCTAGGTCTCCTGAGGGATGCTGTTAAAAGTGGAGATTACATGACAGTGAAAATGGCACTTTCTTCAAATGAAGAATATAATTTGGATCAGGAGGTAATTTTTCAGCAATAGAAGTATTGGAAGGGGGCGGGAGGGAAGAATCCAAATTTTGATTTGTTTGAAAAGCTTTCCAGTTTTTTGTTGTAGCAGATTTCCATCTGGCCTTGATAAAAAAGCACAAGGTGACAAAAGGGAGTACAGACTTAGCGGCTTCAATATTTGTTATCCATGTCTTCCAAAGAAAAAATGGAGTTTGATAGAACCATCGCAATAGCTGGATTTGCAGCCAGTTTACCCACTGTGTTTAACTGAATATTAACTGTGGAACTTTGCATGCTATAAGGAATCATAACCAATAGGTCAAGTGGCTAAAATATGTAAAATATTATGTGTGGAGGAAAAACAATCTAAAAAAAAACCCCCGAAAACCTGAAAGTTCTGTCTGGCACACTGGGACCACTTCACTACATAATTAGTTTTCTTCCAGTTCACCATCATCTCTGTTCTTACTGGGTTTTCTTTCAAGGATCTATTTTCCTCTTAAATAGTACTGTAGTTCCATTTTTTAGTATTAAAATCTCTGATACCAGTATTTTCAATGGTGATCTTGTGTAGTTGTATTGTATAGTGTTTTGAGAACTCTACATTATGCTAAGGCTTCTGTGGTATAGTAGAAAAGATGTCAGATGAACTACTGAGGCAGGCATGTGTTCTTTGAGTTGCAATGTCTGGTGGAAAATGCAGGAAGGAGTGAGGAGACTAACCATTCACAGAAGTGTCTTTGTACTTATTCTCTAGTAAGATCAAGAAACTCTGTAGTGGTAGCGACTGATTTGAGCCATAGTGGTTTTTCTCCAGTGGCTGCTGATTTTTATTCCCCACTGTCTTGCTGTTATGCCCACCCTCAAATACCTTACTGCCTGGCTTCCTGGTTCATTCTGGTTTCCCTCTTTCCTGTTCTGGTCCCCAGAAAGTTAAGAATTTTGCAGATGATGGAGCTCAGACTGAGACCTCTGGACCAGAGAAGTGGGAGGTGATAGTTTGTCAGTACCTGGCAGCCATGCATGTGTGAATTCTTCTGCCAGGGAGGGAAGTCTTTGTGAAACCTGTTGACATGCTTGCAGTTCTTGTCTTGCAGTTTTGCTTTTTCTGGAAGTGTTTGATTTTTTAATTATCAATTTTTTTTAATGGCAATGATTCTCGTTACAGGATGCAAGTGGAATGACCCTAGTAATGCTTGCTGCTGCTGGTGGGCATGATGACCTTCTGCGGATCCTAATCAGGAAAGGAGCTAAAGTTAACGGCAGACAGAAAAATGGGACAACGGCATTGATACATGCAGTTGAAAAGGTTGGCTTTGTTACTGCCATATTTGTGGTTCTTGGCTCTTTTACTTATGTTTAAAGGTGGGACACAATTTTTTTCCTTCCGATGATGCCTGGAAGTAGTTAGCAAGATACAGCAGAGTGACACTAAATGCTTGATTTCAACAGCTGTGGTTACTGTAGTGTAAGTTCTGATCGCAAACCCTACCCTGAGTAGAGAATATCATAGGAAAAGTGGAGGCAACGGATATCTTTGAACTTCAGTCTGTCGTAGGAGTTGAAGTTCTTGGTTGGAATTGCTTATTATGTTCTCTGGCTACACAGGATCCAAACTGGGAATGCTTAGAGAGAAGATCTCTGATTAAGCAGGGTTTACTATTTATAAGTTGGGCAATGGACACAGTGGCAAGGCCTCCTCAAACCAGCTAAACTAGTGAAATCATAGTAAGTTAGAGGTTCACAGATGCGTTCCTCTGTTCAGGTTGGTTTGTATGCTTTCCCACGTACAGTATACAGAAGGCCAAAAGGGAGCTTGATTCCAGTTTGGTGACTACTGCAAACACACTGCTTCCTTCCTATGATGTTCATTATTGCAAGGTTTAGAAAAAAGTAGGAATAGCAAACATTTACAGTTATCCTACTTGCCTGAGTCTGAATTGTTCTTTATTAGCCATGGGAGAGAAAAGTGTTAATTGTGTGATGACTCATGTTTTGAATTTTAGGGATGGATTTTAAGTAAATGTTGTTTTATATTCTGAAAGAAAACCAGAATATTTTTTACTTACTTCTCTTCTGGTTTGGGGTTGATTTTCTTTTCAGAATTTTTTAACAACAGTAGCTATTCTTCTGGAAGCTGGGGCGTATGTGAACATGCGGCAGAGCAGTGGTGAAACTGCCTTAATGAAGGTAAAATCAGTGTTTGTCCTCACACAGTTTAATTGTAAATACTTTTGGCAAACTAATAAAACATGAAGACGTATTTGTGGAGTTCAGTTAGGGAACATACTACATTTGAAATAACAATACTATTCGTAGTTACTCTAAGCAGTGTTTTTTTAATCCTTTTTTTTAAATGTACTGTAATATCTAAACAATAAATGGACATGCATGCAGTGCTAACTGTGGTTCATCATCTTCTTCTGTTGTTTGGCTCAAAGAAGTGCAGATGTGGTCTTTAAACTGAGGTAATCAGGTTGTCAGCAGGAAGAGAAAAATTCCAGAAAGGAAAATCTTTCCCTTGGGTGTTGCTGTGATTGACACTTGTCATTTCATGGCCAGAAAAAAAATCGCTGGTTTTCAGTCTCCCTCACACTGCCTGTTCTGTGCGTCTTCCCCCTGTCACAAAGGAAATTTTTTTTTATTTTGTTGTAATGGGAAAATTCTAAGACTTTAAAAACATTCTATTCTCTTAATAATTTTTTCTTTATATCAAATAATTTCACTGAAGTTTCCCTTTGGATAAACTTGCTGTATTTGTATGTAGGCTATTGATGCAGTTTATTTCTGGATGAGTTACAAGAGCTTTTCTGTCCAGACAATGTGGTATTGTTTCTCTCCTACTCTCTGTGCGGCTTAAGAACTACGGGGATTTCACATTTGCTCTAAAGAAAACAACATCACACTTTTGGTTTCCTCAGCCACTTCAGTGCAAAATCTCTTCATAATTTGGCTACCTCCGTGAACCTCAGCTTTGACCTTCATTGCTTTTAAAGGTTTTGTTAGTATTTGATGCGCAGCTGTACATACTTTGTAATTGGCAACCTACAGTGACTTACTGTGGATATTTGTTTTGCTGTACAAGGAATAGGATCTTCATTTCCAGTAACTTACTGGAACAAGCTTAGCCCTGTGTGGATAAACATATCCATGTGTTTATTACGCTCTAGTGCTAGGAGGTGGATTATACTTTTTAAGGGGGGGGGGGGAAGTCTTGGCACTTAATTCCTTTCTATGAGGTGGTGTGGGATTTTTGTGGGTTTTTTTGGTTTGAGGGAGGCAGATGGGTTGGTTTATTAATGGAAGATTATGGATTGAAGGCACAGATAGAAGTTCAGGATGGAAACAAATTTCGGAAGTTAACTTCTGAAAGGCCTTACAAAGATAGAAAGTCGTATCACTTGTTCCCTAATTTGTCAGACCTGAAGCGTTTGAAAACAAGAGACCAAGAGCATGTGCTTGCATTCTTCAAAGTAACACTTTTTTAGATTTCCCTCTGCTTTTGTCAAGTCTTTGGTTGACATGCCCTGAAATTCTTGATGTAGGTAACAGTGAACAGCCTTGGTCACTTAAGCAGTGGATAACAGTGACGGTCTAACATAGCTAAATAATGATCTGGGGCAAATTATGTTAATTACTGCATATCCAAATTACCATTTGAACTGAGGTGCCTAGAAGCAGGCACTTGGAAGTGATATTTTAGTCATTCCAAATAGTTCTGCAGAAACATATTTATTCAGGTAAACAATTGCAAGGAAAATTTACAGTTACTGATCTCAAGCAGATTGCATGTTTTCACAGAAACTTTGGGGCTTGCTTTATCTATTTTTTATTTTTTTTTCTAATTATGTCCACTTGGTAATCCTGAGCATTGCTGCTTGTGTGGGATAAGGTGTGTTGTATTGCCTGGATAAAGATAAAATAATTACGGAGTGTGTTCCTGAGTTTCCGGTTCTGTTACCATTCAGCGACCAACTACCTAAACTTGTCTTCTGGATTATAACTAATTTTTGATTTTAATTAATTTCTGTAGTTCTGCTTATTATCATGCTATGCTGTGTTCTGACAGGGATTTGTCATTGTTTTCTGTCCTTCCACCTTCTCCCTTTCTACACAGGCTTGTAAAAGAGGGAATTCTGATATCGTGCGGCTTATGATTGAAAGCGGAGCAGACTGTAACATTTTGTCAAAGCATCACAACACTGCGATGTATTTTGCCAAACAGTGTAATAACATAGTGGTGTATGACCAGCTCAGGAACCATTTGGACACGTGAGTAAACTACTTTGAAGTTTGTAACACTAGACATGTCATAATTTTTGTTGAAGTGACGAGGAAGAGGGGGAAATTTCAGGGAAAAAAACAGACCTGATTTGGGCAGAAAGCTAACTAATAAATCATGTGAAATTAAAATTAGGTGAGCTACCAGAATCAGCATACACTTGCTCAAACACTGACTAAAAAGATGAAAAGGAGGAAAAGGTAATTACTAGAAGTAAAAGATTCCTTAAACTACAAATACAGCAGTCATGGAAACTAAAATGTGTATAAGCAGTGGACAGTTGAATGTAAACTCTTAGTAGGGCATGCCAAATAAAATACCCTGCTAGAAAGCACAGGAAAAAAAATAAAAGAACACCAAACAAAACCATTGAAAAATCAGTGCAGATAGTTGGGGTGTTGTTGGACCTTTCAAAATCAGCTGTGCTCTGAGAGTACCAGGGATAAAGCTTTCGTGCCAGTAGATGATGGAAATAAAAGTCTTTATCATGCAGCAGAATGAGTGAAGAGCCGTGCAGTGTATGTGATACGTGGAGTGTTGATGTCATATGGTCATGTAAAAATACACTGAGCTTAACTGAGACAAGGAGTGAGCTCTTTAAATATCAGTTTGGAGGAATACTGGATAGTTATTGTGTTGGGGCAGAAAATCAAAACCAACACTCTATAGACTTGGAGAAGATTCAGGCAGGGTCTCAGGACTTCTGCAGCAGGTGAGATTTTGCTATGAATGCATGGTTAGTGCTGGAAGAACACCGTCTCAGTGCAAGATTCTTTTCTTGTTTCATGATGATTAACCTAGTGATTCATCGACATAGTCTGAGATAGTCTATCAAGTGGTTTGTAGTTCAAGCCCATTCTCTTTTAGTGTTTAGAGAGCCCTGGCAGTTTTCTGCCTCTGATCTCTTGCGTTTCCCATCAGCTGACATCTTAAATCTATCTTGACAGAAACTGCTTTGTAATGGTCAACGTGTAGCTATCCAAAAACACCTGAAGTGACAGGGCAAAGAGGACGGAGTCGGGCTCTTATCAGTACTGCCCAGTGACTGGACAAGGGGCTGTGGCACAAACTGAAACACAGGACGCTTCCTCTGAGCATCAGGAAACACATTTTTACTGTTGAGTGTATTGGAGCACTGTCACAGGCTCCCCAGAGGGGTTATCACGTCTCCACGCTTGGAAACTTTCAAAAGCCATCTGGACAGGGCCCTGGGCAACCAGCTCTCGGTGGCCCTGACTGACAAGAGATACTGGACTAGATGACTTCCAGAGGTCCCTTCGAGCCTCAGCCATTCTGTGTTGTGATTCTGTAATTTCATAAGGGAGTTCCTAAGATCCCCTGAGCCTTCTCTTCTCCAGGCTGAACAGTCCTAACTCTCTCAGCGTTTACTCTTAGGAGAGATGCTCCAATCCCTCCATCATCTTTGTGAGCTTTCATTGGTCTCTCTCCAGTACGTCTCTCATGTGGTGCGGAACCTGGAACTGAAGACAGTACTCAAGGTGCGATCTCCCCGTTGCCAAGTTAGGGGAAAGGGTCCTGTCCTGTGACCTGTGACAGTGCTCTGCCTAATGCAGCCTGGGATGCTGTTGGCTGCCTTTGCAGCAAGAGCAGATTGCTGGCTCAGGTTCAGCCTCGTGTCCACCAGGTCATTTTCTGCCAGGGTGCTTTCCAGCTGGGTGATTCCCAGCCTGTCCTGGTACCGGGGCAGGACTTTGCACTGCTCCGTGATGAACATAACAAGGTTCCTGTCAGACCATCTGTCCAACCTGTCAGGGTCTCCTGTGGATGACAGAAATACACCAGAAGGTCCCAGGAGTGCCAGGTCTGTCTCATCTACAGACATGCTGAAGTGCACTACCCCCTCATCCAGGTCATTAATGAAGATGTTAAGTGGGACTGGACCCGGTACTGAGCTCAGGGGGGCACCAGTAGTGACTGGTGTCCAGCTAGATTTTGTGCGCCTGATTTTTGCTGAAGTAATGTGTTCTGGTGCAGTTTCATACTGGGAAGAAAGCACTGTGAAAGTTTTTAATGACCTGTAAAGCTTGTCTGAGATACTGTAAATCACTGCACTGAATTTCTGTCCTGAGCAGATGAACACTGTAAGAAACGTTTTCTTCTTGTACAAGGCTAGATGGAAAAAAAAGTGCTAAAAGCATAAAGACTAATAATAATATTTCAAGCATAGAAAGCTTGTTAAAGTGAGCAGGGACAGCTGAAGTGGATAAATGGAATGTGCTGGTTTTTCCCTCGGGAAGAAAATCATGACTTGCGAGTTAAGGTTTTGAAGGCAACAGCAAGCACAGAGAAGCATCTGGTACCTGTTGTTCAGTTCATTGACACTTTGTCACTCATTCGCTATTTGATGCATTTTTCAGTTTGTTTCTGTTTAACATCTGCCACCTTCCATTTCATCTAATCTGAATAATGAGTTTTGCAAGATCTTGACGTGTAATTTTACCACTGAAGTGACAGTTGAAAGTAAATATTGATAGTTGCAAAATGATGTCCATGGGGTATTACTGTGGCAGTGTGAACTATACAGGAAGTAACAGCTCTTGCCAGTTGAGGAAGCTTCTAGACTCATTACCTGAAAATACCAGTTCAGTGGGTTTTTTCAGTCAAAAAGGAGGATAATACAGTATTAGTGGAGCTGAAAATAAAATGATTGAAAGCTCAAAATCTAAAATCAGAAAACAACAACAGAAAATAACCCAAAACCATGAGACAGGTTCTGTGCGCCCTCCTAGTAAATGATTTAGTGATGGCTTTGAAGTGGAGGAATATTTTTGCACAGAAAAACTGAATTATGGATCTCATTGCTGAATGCTGTGGTCATGAATGCATGAGAATTCAGAACAGCTTAAGTAGATCTAAGGAGATGTGATTTGGCTGTAGTCTCTAGTTTTGGATACCTCTAAATCAGGTTGCTGGAAAATAGGACAGTATACCCAAAAAAAGATGACTGTTTAATACAACTTTGTCAAGCAGCTGGAAACTAGGCTAGATGTGCCTCCAGGCTCGCTTTGGCATGGCAATTCCTGGGGTTTCTTTCCAACTAAACACTTAAGTTTTAGTTTCTGCAGATGATGATCTTGGCTAGCAAGGCAGAGAAGTGTGCTCTGAATAATAACTGAATAAAAGCTATAAAGATGCAAGAGTTGGGACCTTTGCTGTGCACAAGCATTTAAAACCCATTTGTGACAAACAGCTTTCCAAAGGGGATCACTGAGTAACCTGCGTGCATGCGTGCCAAATGCTGTTGGTTAATGTGGTCCTCTGAAGGCTCACTGACCCCACCTCCCCAACCTCCCCAAAAAAAACAAAAAAGAAAGCCTTAACTTGGCTATTTTCTTGCTGCTTTTTCACTGTGATATTCATAGAGTTTAACTGGGAACTACATTTTTCCAATAGTATTGCCAGTAACATTATACAGGGACTTGTTTATTTTTACGTTGTACTTTCAGTCAGGTTGATAAATCAGCCAGGTTGGTTTCTGTTTAGCCACCAGGTAGAAACTGATGTTTAAGGGATATCTTTCTACATAAAAAGCCTTCAAAATATGTGGCTAGTTGGAATTTTTTTTTAATCTGCTGCAGTGCATTTCTGTTACCATTTTATTTTTGTGGACCCGATAAATGAATTTCACAAACAGATTGCTGATATTTTAGTAACAAAGCATTGGAACATGCTGATAAAGTATTTTAGTAACAAAGCAGTGGAATCTGGGGTTCATCTATGCATGAATGCTAATCATGAAAGAATTCACTCCTGAAAATCAGGAGTCTAAAAAGGTGGTCTGGAATTTCTTTTTTTCTCTTTCTTTTCTTTTTTTTTTCTCTTTTTCTTTTTTCCTTCTTTTTTTTCCTTTTGTGTCGGCTCTCACTGTGTCTATGCCTGATGAAATAATTTACTATGTGAAGTTCAGACCTCACTTGTTTGGTCTTCCAGGCTCTCAAAAGTAGCAGAAGATACCATCCGGAGTTACTTCGAAGCTCGTCTTGCTTTGCTGGAGCCAGTCTTTCCAATTGCGTGTCATCGTCTCTGTGAAGGGCCAGACTTCTCCACGGATTTTCACTATAAACCCCCACAAAATGTGCCAGAAGGTAGGAGGCTTGTTGTTGTGGTGGTTTTGTTTGTTTAAAACATGTAAAAGAATGCATTTCGAGTATGTCTCAGAGTCTGCTATGCAAAATTATTTTTGTATGACATTGCAGGAAATTACGTGAAGGATGCTCTGGTCATGGAGCATAGGGAGAGCAATTAAACTTTGATGTATCATGGGTGGGGTTTGTATCTTTTTCTTAAGCTTTTTTATTAATTGCCACATACACAGCTTCTTTCTGTTCATGGCTTACAAGTGACAGGCATTATAGGAAAGGAGTGGTTTACCTTCATTCTTTCAGGAATTCAGATACTATACTCTCTTGCTTGGCTTAGAATTTATATGTATTAAAATGAGGCATTTGTGGGTATTTAAAGTTGCTGCTTATTGAATTTTGGTGCAGTTCATAAGGATCTACAGTTGACTGGGCTCAGTTTTCTCTTCTCCTGACTAGACTCAAACCACATTAAATTCCATAACTCTCTGTAGTAAACCTGAAGCCCCGGAGGTGAACTGTGTTGAGGATTGCTGTTTCGATTCTGCTTTCCTTTCTAGTAGCCACATAAAATCATTTCTGCTACCAAAAGACCTTAACTTAGTGACCAAGTCAGTTGTTTTCTGGATCCACTGGCTGGGGAAATAGGATTTTTGCATGTTGCTTTGAAAATCCATTGGGGTTTTGTATATACCATGTAATGGGGTTTTTTTTAATATTTTTTTAATATATACATATATTTGTACCAAACTGTCTTCAAAGGTTCAGTGTAGGCAGTTCTAAATAATGGATCTCATTTCAGATTGATGTGACTGAATTGCTTTTCCCTTTCAGGATCTGGAATTCTTCTCTTTGTTTTCCATGCAAATTTCTTAGGTAGAGACGTCAGTGCTCGGCTTTGTGGACCATGCAGTGTACAAGCTGTGGTTTTAAACGACAAATTTCAGCTCCCTGTATTTTTGGTAAGTCTTTTTGTATAACTGACTGTAAAACTACTTTATAAATTCTTCATGGATCTTCATGGAGCAACCTGGGAAGTCTCAGTGCTGTAATTTGGATTTTGATTACTGTGATGAAGCATTTTTTTATCGTCATACGGTTTTTTTAAAATGAAACTTAATTTTCTTTGTATATGGAGAGGACTACAAACCTTGCTCATACTAGATTCCATAAAAATTTATGACTCTAAAGGCTGGACAGCCTGCTTCTAGGTTTGCCCAGTAGATTGGATTAAGTGCCCTTGAGAGGTCTCCTCCAACCTCAGCCCACGTGTCCTAGAACTTCAGAACTGCGGGTTTGAACAGGCTGGTGAGGGTTTTGAATTTAAAGCTGTGTCACTCTCAAATTCACCTAAGTCTGACATTTTTGACCCAAATAAGTTCTTAAATATTTTTTTAACAACCTACTTCATAGTTCCAATGATTAATTTCTGAGGGGTTTTTTAAATCTATTAAATGCATCGCTCTGCACTTTGTTTTCTCAGTGGTTGCACCAAAGGTTCTTTGCAATATACACAATGTTCTTTGAAAAAAATGAATGGTGAAAATGTTGTGTTCTGTGAGTCCTCTCACAATGCTCTTTTAGCCATATCCTGCCATTAACTTTGTCCGTTTTCTTTTTCCTTTTAGGATAGTCACTTTATTTATTCCTTCAGTCCTACTGCAGGTCATAACAAGCTTTTCATACGGTTGGCAGACGCTCCTACTGCCAAGGTACAAAATGTTCTCAAAATTAAATGTGCATGTTAATTAGTTGTACAATAATTCTTCCATAGTCTAAGTCCTTATAGTTGTATGTTGCAAATGTAAAACTAAGGGTTTTCCACTGCCTCCTCATCCCACTTCCCATCAGTTACAGTTCCATCCTGTGACATTGCCAGAACTCAGGAACATGGCCAAGGGTTAGCTCTGTTGTAATTAAATGTTTTATGTTGCAGTCAGAATAATTCATGCACCAGGATAAACTAATGTTACAGCTAAACATTTTCCCCATCTATATTGTGAATTTAGTGATTAAAAGATACATGGAGTGTCCTTTTTCTTTTGCATGCAGGTATTTTTGCTTGTGTGTTGGAAGTATTTACAGGGAATGCTCTCAGCTTTTAAATAGCCTGTACAGTCTGTTGCATTTACAGGTGGCTTGGGCAATACTCCCCACTACATGTTGCAAGGTGCATCCTTGGAAGATACATCAGTAAATTTTCCAGATTTTCAGATTTAAAAGTTGCACTCTTAGATTTATTGTGCTTTTTGGGTCTCCTTTTCTTAAGGGGAAAAAGGTGTATTCAGATGGAAGTTTATGTCTCTGTCTAGTTCAGATTTGGAGCTGACTTGTTCAGACACCACCTCTAATCTACTGGAGTCTATTTACAAGCCACTGATAGTTCAGCAGGGCTACTATAAACTGATTTTATTGAAGACTTTGTAATTTTTTTTTTTTTCTTTCTCAGTCACTAGCAGTTGTGCCTTTTCTTGTGCCATTTCTACATTTTAAATGCTTAACACAGTTACACATGAACAACGCTGAAATGAAACCTTTGTTTGCTTTTGCAGTTAAAGCTGCTAATAGGAGCATACAGAGTGCAGTTGCAGTGACCTCCAAGCTGCGAGAGTGTTGAGTGGACTGACGCTTTTGGATATTCTTCTGATTCCTCTGTTCAGAGACTACTCACCAAGCAGTTTGGAACATTTTAGCACCATTCTCTTAAGGCTCAGTTCCCAGCTCAGTGTTGCTCACGGCAGCCACGTAGGAAAGCGTGTTGGAGAGAGTTGAATGCGCTGCAGTAGTGGGACAGGGTTGTCAGCTTTTATACTTTGTACAGATGTAGATGTAAGTATTTGTGCCGATACATATAATTTTGTTTTTAACTTGTGGAGTCCAAACTGCATATTTCAGCTTTTCCACAATGTGGAATGGTGCATATAAGAACTATTTAAGGTAACTACATGAAATGTCTTTTTTAATAGAAAGATCTTTTCCATTTGTAAACTAAAGTTTTCTACTTTCTCTAACGTTTCTATGTGAAATGCGGAACTGTCATATTCTTGGAAATAACACTTTAAAATGACTGCAGTACATTTAACTTTGAATTGCTGAGGGCTGTGTTCTGGTTTAAAACTGTTCCTGCCTCCCAGTGAGACAGCAGTTGTGCTTGGAGTGATTCCCTTTGAACTAACTAACAGGGTTAAGTCTGCGGACGTGAACAAAGACATCTGAACAGGCTCAAGTCAGAGAGAGTTGCAGTCAGGTTCCTGGTTGTATCAGTGTTTAAAGCTACTTTTGTATTAGAGAAGCAGCTAGTAGTTTTACAGACATCTTAACTTTTGAGGTCTTAGTCATGTGACATCTGGAAAAATAAAGCTGAAAACAGCAAACCAGAAAACATGTAAACTACCTTCAGTGTGGAGGCAGTGCTTTTTGTAGACGAGAAAATACATAGAGAATTTCAGATGTTCTCAGCCTGACAGATGAGAACATGTGTTGTCCTTTAATTCAGAAATTCAGTTCCTCAGTGCAAAGAGCTGCTATTTTTTTTTAATTATTATTATTTTATTTAAATGACCCATTTTATCAGATGACAGCAGTTTTGTAATGGTCTTGTGCTGTAAAATACAAATGTAATACTTCTGCATGGAGTATAGAATATTTTTCTTTGTAAATTAATTAACCAACATCTTGAAAAGTAGGAAAAAAAGAAAACAAGAAACCTAACCAGATCGTGCCTTTGCTGTTCTAGTTGCCACGTGTAGTTTACATGCCACTATGTGCCTATATTATTAGCAAAACTATTGTGCGTAAATTCTTAATGTATTTGAGTGTTCATCATCAGAACGATGCAGATGTATGAATTATCCTTCAAAGAACTGTGAGTCTTTAATATAAAGTTCAGTTAACCAGTTTTTAATTTTTGGTTTTGCAAGTTTTAATCTTTCCTCCTTAGGAGATGCCAAATGAGTAAGGAACAAAGGACACTTGCAATTTTGTGGAATGTCGCATTAAGTTATATAAAACTAGAACAGCAACATGACATAGAAATAGCCTTTTCTGTTTTGATTTGGAATAGTTGCTTATCTTTTTGCAAATGGTATTGATGAGATGTTAACAAGTTTGGGTTTTGTACAGACTTGGTACCTCCACCTCTGTGAAATACGTTAGATACCTCACTTTGCCAAGTGTGAACACCTGAAATGCATGAAAAGCTCTGTCTGAGAATCAGGTGTATCAATGCCAGCACTTGGGACTTTGTGTAGCTCTAATTTTTGTCACTGTGCATAACCCTGGATGATGAATAAGGAAAGGGGACACATGTGTTCCCTTATGCTGGAGTGACAGTTTTCATATTCATGGCTCCCCTTCCTTGGTTACTCTGACACTCCACATGGAATAGCACAGTGTTTGTGCTCCTCTGTTGGGGAAATGGTGGAGCCCTTCAAGGCGGGGATAAGAGGTTTTTAAACAAATGTCCATATGATATAGATGCTATTTAGAAACTGTTGTACAGTCTAACCTAAAAATGTCTAGTAATGCTCCAAGAGTTGATATAGCAGTTTGTCAAAGGCCGTAGATTTGGAGGGGTTTGCTTTGTCTTTTCTCTTGAGGCACTGGAGAGGGAGGGAGGGAGGGAGTTCTACAGGACATGGGAATAAAATTTGGGTTTGGGATGCTTTTAAGGGGTGGCTATTTTGCAGCTATCTTTCTCTTTTAGTTGGCAATATAAATTCAGAATCCCTACTGAAGATGCATAAAAGGCATATGGAAAGCTGTTTGAAGCATGTTTTTGTCTGGTTTTTTTTAATCCAATGGCTAAAAAATGTTTTGGTGGACAAAGGCTGAAGAGAAGGTAGCTACAATAAAAACCAATTTTTTAGGCGATGTGGAGAAATACTTTGAAGTACTTGCTCAGTTTCTTCTTGCTGCATCAGTAGCTGTGGTTGTATGAATTGCAATGGCAGTAAATGGTTCTGAATGCTCGGGTTCATTATCTTCCCCTGCTTCATCACCAGCACTTGTGTTCCTGGCTTCTCTCACAGGACCTGAGCATTGGTGGGTGATGCAGCTGACTCTGTCACAGGTCTTCTGTGCTTTCTGCACCCATTTTTCAAAAACAAGATGTAGCACTGTTTACTTCTGCTGGAGTCTGTAATTGAGTCTTGCCTTTTAAGAAGGCAAGAGAACTATAAAGGCCACATGGCTACTGGTGCAGCCATGGGCATGCCCTGGGGAAGATATTTTTCATCTTAGGAATGTCTTAAAATGTTTGAGTGAGTGAAGGACAAATACCAGTTTGGAAAAAATCCTAAAAATAGCCAAAAGACACCACAGACTACAAACTTGAGGAGGACTGAGGCAGCAGGAAAAATTAAGGTTTAAAAAGGATCTTTAATTTTGGGGAAGAAAAGCCCAGTTAGGCCTGTTAAAGCAGTTGCCTGTCTTACACTGAACACAATCATCCATATGGGAGAAAAGCTGCTCTCCTGGCCCCAGTCAGTAGCAGCAGAGCCCCAGCCCTGTAAAGGCTGTGCTGACATACAGAGTTTGTTTTTTTTTTTCAAAAAGGCTTTACAAAGCTGAGTGAGACAATCCGTCTGGAAAAGCTTGCACAGGACATTTAAAAGCTTTGAAAGGTCCCTTACTTTCCTGCATCTGTCAGGTCTATTGTGTCAATATTGGAATAGTCCTTTTATGAAGAGCAGGATCAAGATCCCTAAACCCCACAGACCAGGTTCCCCAGTATGTACCCTTCCTGAAACAAAATGATTGCCAGAAACCCCCCAGTGGTTCCACAGTGCAGGCAGTCCAAGTAAGTACAGCAACACAGTACTGACCTGCACTGGTTTTATAAACAGTATGATGCACCATTTCCATACACTGAAACACTACTGTGCACCACTAAGACTAGTCGGGCTCCATCTTCCCTACCCCCTTCTCTTACACAGCTGGATTAAGAGTATCCCCGCACCTCCTGTTCTCCAGCCAGAACAAACCCTGCTGCCCATCCCCATGGCTCCTGTGCTCCAAACTTCTCGTCATCCCAGTGGCCTCCACAGGACTTGTTCCCAATATATCTTGTCTTCAGGAGCCCAGAACTGCTCACAGTGCACAGTGTTCCAGCAGCAGTCTCAGACATGCTGAACAGAGAGGACAGATTGCTGTCCTGGCCCGTGCTCAGCTGTGCTCTTTTAATGGAGCCAGAATGTTGCTGGACACCTTCATCCTCGCTTGTCCTTTAGGGCCCCAGATCAGCCTCTGCAAAGCTGCTCCGCAAACAGTCTGTGCCCAGGATAAAAATCTCCATTAATTCAGTTCCCACTGCAGATTTTGTATTTGCCTTTTTTGAACTGGGTGAGGTTCCTCTCCAGCCTTCAATTCATGTTCACTGCCTTGTTGATTGCAGGAAATAGAAAGTAAACATCCTGTTACTTAATTTGAAACAGTTTTGCAATAGCTACAGAAACACTCAAAAAAACCCTGGTGATACATTACAGGCCAATGTTAATTGCATCACATAAAAATTAATTTTTCATTATTCATTCATGGATTTTCATCTTTTTATTGGGCTACATTAAAATAGCAGACAGTTGTAGCATAACTTCCACCTCAACTGAAAGCTTACTGTGATCCCCCTATAGTTAATAACCCCAGTGTTATTTCATTCCAGTTCTTTTCAGTTGGCACTGGCTTGGATCATTTTTCTCTTGGTAATTAATACTTCTGTGCTCTTCTAAACTACTGCAGCATAAATCCAATCCACACTACTGTTTTTTCTTTAACCCCCACCCCTTTCCTATTTTTTGTCATATATTTTAGGGCCTGAAAGTATTTTCTCATTCATTTAACTCTTAAGGCTTTTTTTAGTCCAAAAGCAATAACTGAAACCAAGCAGCAGTCTTTTAATATATCATTTACTCTGATTCTTTTTGTAGCATGTACAACTTTTGATCCTTTTATCAAACACTGTTTCCTTAGCACTATTTCTAGAAAGAGAATCTGCTTCCAGTGCAGTCTAGATAGGGCTTCAGTACCTCACTTACACATCAAAGTTGGCCAACATCAGCACTCCTATGAAATATTGGACTTGGCTTCTCCCTGGGAACCACCACTGTCTGTGCCAGAGGCTGAAGACAGTAATGCCACAAAAGCCATAACTCTTCTCCTCATACAGGAAGAAGTCTCTGGAACCTCACAAACAGATACTGTATTCACATTCTTCCAGTGTGTCTTTTCCAAGCTGGGACGTTGGTGGGGACGCACCACCTCCAGGCTGGGTCCCTTCTTATCACTTCAAACAGGCCTTTTTCCTCAGCTCTCACAGGCCAGGCCAGTCTGTAAGCAGAAGGAAAACAGCTTTAGGTGAGAGTGATCAGTTCACCCCTCTCCACCATTCAGGCAGGTGTGACAAATTTAATTACTATTTTATTAGATAACAGCATTATTCATGTGCCCAAGAGTACGGAGAAAAAACTACATGTTAAGCACAGAAATAATACAAAGAGCCCAATAATCGAACACAAAGGAAACTGGTACCATCACAACGGTCACAGCCACTGTTAAGTGCTCTAGCAGGTGACAACACAGTTCTCACCCCTGATGGTCCTTGTAACTCCAAGGTGAAGAGCAGCGTTTTGCACAGCATCACTGTAGAGCAGAAAGCCACCTTCAGTTCTCAGGGTGTGCAGCCACCAGTGGTTTTCATCGAAACCTAATGCAATCAATAGAGAGGAACATTTCAGGAAGTAAGTACAATTCATGAGGAGTTAAGAGAGAACTTAAGTGATAACTTCCTTGAAAATGCACTTTTGTAATCAAACTACAGCACATAATAGAGCAATGCCTTAACAAATACAATTGGATAAGGAGCTGAGAAATGCCAGCACTTTCCCAGACAGCTCTCCCCAGAAGTTACCTGGAATTCTCTGTGTTCAGGAACCCCAGCAGCAGGCAGCTTGGGCCAACACTTTGATCTCCCAGTGCATATCCTGGTAGGACTGCGCACACATTTATTTCGGAGCTGAAGAAGGGAATGCAGTGACACATGGAGGCCAGCTCCTGTGTCTGCAAATAATGCTCAGCAACAAGTTCAGGAAGATCCAACTGAGGTCACTGACTTGGCTCACCCTTCCAGTCTTGTGCATCTTTTTCACAGTTTGCTTTGCATGCTCTGCCCCAAATACAATGTAATCCACTCACATTTTTATCTCATCTTTCCTCAATTTTTAACACAATTTCATTAGGCCATTAGGCTTTGTCAGCCAGGTCCACACTGCAGTCTGAGGTGCACACACACAAGTAAATAATGGGGAAAGAGGAAGAAAGGATTTTGTCACTCCATTGAGACAAGGAGTTGTTATTTAGCCAGTCAAAGAAACACTTGTATCTCCAAGGAACCTTGGCCATCCGCTTTTCCCTTCACAGGAAGGAAACTGGAAGTTAAGGACAGAAAAATTCTGACATGCCTGGGAAACCTGCCAAACACAGAGGCTCCGAAACGTTTCTCTTGCACAGGAACACTTGATATATAGGAACAAGCAAGACTGAATTCCCAACAGCTACGTGGTCAAGACAAAATGTCCAAAACGTCCCCTGAATAAAAAAATCTTTTGAGTCAGACTCTGAAAAAAATGGTTTTCCTGTTAGTAATACTTTTCTGATTAAGAGTTTTAGCTGCTTACCTTTTTTAGATTTTGTGAGTAAATGCTTGTAACTTGCTTATTTCCATAGACTGGCCTATATTACACATTATTCAGTGATTATCCTGATTTTACTACAATAGAAAATAATAGGGGACTCCTTAGTAAAGGGCAAGACAAAACTACAAACTGAGGTGTGCAATAGTTTTTTCACCTCCTCAGTGCCCCTCTCAGTATCAGGTAATGGGATCCAAGTCAGGGAACACAGACTGGACATAAGTCACATGTGTTAGGCCTGATGGGATACAACCACGGATGCCAAAGGACCTGGCTGTTGGTGCTGTGAGGCCACTCCACTGCTGACAGGGCATGGAAATGGGGAGAGGTGTGCAAGGACCAGGGGAAAGCAAGTGTCACTCCTGTCTTTGAGAAGGGCAGGAAGGAGAACCCAGGAAACTACAGGCCCTGGGAAGGTGATGGACCAACTATATCAGGAAACCATTTCCAGACCAAGAAGGTGGCAGCAGTCAGCATGGACTTACAAAGAGGTAATCTGTAAATTCTTAAGGATCTTAACCTGCTAGCCTCTGTGATGAGGTGACCAGTTCAGTGGAGGTGGGGAGAGCAGTGGATATTGTCTGCCTTGACTTCAGGAAAGTTTTTGACACTGCCCTGATATCTCCACTGACAATCAGACAAAAACTACAGGCTCAGTAAGTGGACCGTGAGGTGGATTGAAAACTGGTTGAACAGCCAGACCCAGACGGTTGTGGTCAATGGCAAAATGTCCTGGGGGCCAGTGAGGAGCAGAGTATCCCTGTACTGAGGCCAGTTGTTTTCAACATCTTCACTTATGACCTGGGTGATGGGACAGAGCACTTCCTCAACAGATTTGCAGGAGATACAAAGCCGAGAGGAGTGGCTGCTAATGCCAGAGCATCATGCTGCCATCCAGCGATACCTCAACAGGCTAGAGAAATGGGCCCACAGGATCTCATGAAATTCAACAGAGGGAAATGCAAAATCCTGCACCTGTGGAGGATTTATCCCAGGCACCAGAACAGGCTGAAGGCCAAATAGCTGGAAAGTAGCTTTGCAGGTAAGGATCTGGTGGTCCCAGTGAACACCAGCTCCAAGAACCAGCAGAGCAAAGAACACAATCTGGCCATAAAGGTGGTCAGTGGCACCCTGCACTGCACTACAAAGACAGTTGCCAGCTTAAGGAGAGATGATCACATAGGTTGACTGCCCTGCCGTGGACTTTTTACACATAATTAAAAAACAGAGCCGAGTCCTTTTACTAGGCTAAACAAACAGAGAGGAGAACTAACCCAAATTCATCTTGCTTTACCAGTAGAACCTGCACATCTTGGTCAAATCCCATCAAGTGTTTAAAACTGGTATTCCTTCTTATCTGGCAGTCCCACCGAGAAGCTGCCAACAGCAGGGCAGATGGCACCACACAGCTGTGTGCTCTGAACTCTACCCCAGGTTTTACAGAGCACATGGACACAGCCTTTCATACCAAGCCTACTGGCTCATGCCAAGGACTCTTCAGAATCAGAAGTTACTATACTGGATATACAAGCAAACTGGATTCTGAGTGCAGTGTATCAGTAACATCCAGCAGGTCAAACATGGCATCGTATTCATGTGGCACTACGAGTTTTGGATGTAAGACACATTATGGCTACCCAGAGTTTGAGTTGACCGCTAGAGGCTGTGTACATATACTTCAAGTCCTTTAAAACACGGCAGGAATTATGCAAGGAATTACCTGAAATAAGGTATTAGCTGGAGCATGGAAGCAGAACTACTCTACGTCAAATCACAAATCTGAACAAAAAGAGGCCTCCTAATTTCAATAACGGATGAATAAAGCCACGTATCCTAATACGTACCTTGTACTAAATCTTGGGTTACGATTCCCTTTTGTCTGCTTAAGATACACAAGGATTCTGCACAAGCCAGTCTTCATCTGCATTTTAAGATTTTAATAGTAACCTAAAAAATAAGGAGACAGTAAATAACTATGACACTTCAAACAAACTAGAAAATACAGTAGCTTCTCTTTTCAAACACCCGTAAATTACAGAATTATAGAAAACCCCATTTATTCTCTACCCATTCTTACCACTTGTTACTACACAGATTTGTCTCTCAATTTTAATTTAATTTTTACTGCCTTAGCAGTTAAAGAACAGCTGTTCTGAGAACAATAACAAGTTCCTAGATTTTCATACTTCTGCTTGGAGTAGATTAAGTGCAGTTCTGCTCCAAAGAGCCCCGAGTCCTTTCTCTTTGGAAGTTTTCTAAAACACACATACTTCATGTGACAGAAGACATACTACATGTTGTCTTCAAGGTCTGCCTACGCACTTGGCCAAAGAGACATTCCATCTTTGTCATATTAGTGCCACTACAATAATCAGGATCCCTGCACACAACACAGAGTCACTGAGAACTAACTGCTCTCACTGCAGCCTCCTCTTTCCACAGCCTCCTGTTGGGTCAGTTACCGACATTTATAAGGGGCAAAGCTGTATATCAAAATAATACAACTAAACTGGAGTGAAATGTCCCACTATATAACGTCTCAGAACAGAACTGCATACAAGTGTCATTAAAATACACTTTAATACTACAAGCATTTGATACATAAGTTCAAGACTTTTGTAATTTTACAACTTCTGCAATAGATCTGCTTGTATTTGCAGTAAGTGCAGTTGGAAGAACAAACAGCTAGTCAGAATATTATTTTATTCCTATTACATTCAATAAATCATAATTAAAATTACTGTAATTCTATTAAAAATGCCAAAATAAAAGTGTTAATAAGGGTATGCATCTTGAACTCTGTGTGCCTCCTCTCAGAGTTGTGCAAATAATATCCAAAGTGTTTAAAATTCAACAGCTCCATGCCCCAGCCATTCAGGCTTCAAAACACACATTCCCTCCTCCCCCAGTTAAAATCACTTCTTCTCCATAAATACCTCCAACTTAAAATAACATGTGAGCACTGCAAGGTTTCATAAGCTTAACACAATCCACTACTCAGGCATAGAAACGTGTTGCAGAGCCCAGGAGCCCTAATGAAATTTCTGCAGAGAGGTGCCTGGAAAGATCCCAATTACAGCAGCGTGAAGAAGTGAAGAACTTTGTATGTTCTCAGATAAAGACTTCTTAAAACAATTTACCAACATCCTCAGGTCCTGTTTGATCACAAAACTTAGCATACCCTGCAAAGTATTTGTTACAGAAAGAATTCTTTTGGAAAGCCACACACAGGTAGCACCTTTCAGGCTAGCTTTACTTCAAGAACAGCCCCAAAAAAGCAATTCAGAAGTGTCATACATGTAAATTACAACACACAGCCACAAACATTTACAATAAAAGTAACATTTACCTTATCAGACACAGCTGAAAACAGGCTGAGACTTGCAGCTCAGAATAAATACAAAGTTGGCACAACTTGTAAGTCCTATTAAAAGTGCTGTTGATTTATCAATTTTCCCATCTGATTCCTTTTCATCTACCCCAACTCCCACTCCCATGGTGCAGCTTGCTATCTATCAAATTTCAAAAGTTCCGTTTTATCTATTCTGTACTGGACACTGATCAAGATGGATACCTTATTCCTAAAGCAGAAATTACAGAGCACAGACCACTAACCCTTTCTAACTACAGCTATAATTTTGCAAGTGCCAGGATGAAAATCACTTGGCAGGTCAAATGCAGTAATGGCCACAGTGAGAAGCTGTCTGCCATGGGGTCCAGGCTGTAACTGTCACCTGGACAAGCATTTAGTGTCCTGGGACATTACCTTCACATGGTGAAATTAATGCAGCTATTGATAGCTATGTACCCATCTTAAAGGGAAGCTATAATTACAAACTGCACATCTTTCAGTCTCTATTTTAATATGAAAAAAACCACAGTAATTAGTTTTTCCCTCCTATCAACAAGGGCAAAGCAACCATAGGCCTAACACAGTCTTTCCAGTTTCTGTAACAGGCAGTGTATATTACCTGCTCTTGGCCACCTAGACTCACTGAAAACAGTGAACCATATTCTTGGCAACTAGTAGGTATTAGTAAAAGCTGTAGGCACATAAATCTGGTATGTTTTTGAAGACAGGCCCTGAAACCAGCCAGTAAGATTGCTGGTAGTGTTACAATATGTGTGGGTTTTACCAAGTCTGTGCCTCTGCACTGTTTCTTCAGGATTCTCTCTACAAAAAATTAAGATTATTTCAACCTCTCTACCCTGTATTAACTTATATAAACCCTACTGTTTATGATTAACAGCAATGACTTTGTTAGATCTGAACGTATCCTCCTAGCCAATGATGAAAAAATGGATTTCTAAGAGTGAGCAGGAACACAGCATAAAGTTATTTTCAAAGTAACAGACTCTGAATTTTGATTCATAAGATAAAGCTTTTCTTTACATTAAAGCTCAAACTGGGTATGGTGCCAAGCAAAATGAATCTGAAATAGTCTAAAAGGCTAACAGCATGGTACACATGCCTAGTCTGAAGAAAAAACAGATGCATCACACATGAACTGAGTGATACTGTGCATATATTGTGCCATCATCAAGGAAAATTGAAAACCGACACCTAAGTTCTCCTATCTCAAGTAATAACACATATCCAACGTAACACGGTATCTGCACTACTGATTTTCCAATAGAGAACAGCTGTGCAGGAGAAGCTCCAAGCTGCCAGCGCTGCATACTGAGCAGGGACAGCTGTGACACTGTGACACTGGACCCAAGGACAGTTTACATTTACCTTGCACATTCACGTTGGGCAGCTTCGCTGGCTTGACTGACACAACAGGCTTTGAGATTTGTTTGGCTGAGGTTTTTCTGGGTTTTGTTTCTTTAATTAACAGGATTTTTGGTGGCCACTATAACAAAGGGCCTCCCCCCTAAATTACCCTGCATTTCCCCCTTTATTTTAGGTCTGCTTTAAAAATTACCTAGCAACACACAACAGCAGCGTGGGTAAATTCTGACTTCCACTCAAGTGACCATATGGCATTTTGCACCAGCAGGCATAAGGTATCATTTTGAGAGTAGCAGAACCACTATTCATCACATAGAAAGGAAGAACTCCAATGCTGAGTTGTTCTCAGGAAAACACACAATCCCTTGTGGCCACTTATTTGGGGTTTCCAAAGGGAACCCGAGACGATCCGCAGAGCTGTGTTCATGTTTGCTTTTGTTCAGGTTTACCTATCAAAAGGTAACAGATAACAATGTTGGCTGCTGGCATCCTAAGAGAAGATACAGTGCTACAGACATTCTTAAATGGTCAAGCAATCTTATCCTCCCCATTCATCTAGTTTTCACTTAAGTTTGGCCAAACCTGCTCATCTTAACTGTGAGTAGCCCCCCCGAGCACAATAAAACCATCAGAGAATAAATCACCACCTGGCATCACTGCAGGAATTATAGGAGACAAACTCCAATGTAATTTTGCCCAATCTCATGTTTGCCAAATTCTCCCTATATGTAGGAGCATATGCAGGAGTACATGTGGGAGCATATACTTGCAGAAAAATAGTAGAAGCAAGTAAGCATTTAAGAGAAAAAAATTAACATTATCAAATTTAGGCTCAAAAGGGGTATTAAGTTCCTAGAAACAAAAGGGCAAAGACTACTTCAACTGAGCCAGCAAGACATTCAATTCCCTTGATGAGATTATTAAAAATATTTTACATCTATTTCACAACTTTCAATTTATAAGGTGTAGGGTACCTGAAGTTAGCATGTTACACAGAATGAGGACTGTGAATGTAGTAATATTGCTCTTGTGGAATTAGATTTCAAAAAAGAACAAACAGTGGCACTTTTTAGCGGCCAGTCAATAAACCCATGCCAGTGACAATACTGTAATCAAGGGACATTGGTTTTTCTCTTTGGCCTGGACTGCAATACTTTACCATACGGCAGTTGGACAATTTCTTCAGTATTTAGGGAACGATGACCATGTCTGAAAGTATTTAAACATGAAGGACAAAGATTTCACCTGAGCAGCTTCAGTGAGGTCTGAATTTAAAGATACTGGCATTTGTAAGTACTTTGTAAAATTAATAAAAATTGTTCATTTACAAGTCATTATGTTCCTAGATGACATGCATTTAAAAAAAAGGAGAATCCCCTTCTTCTGTAAAAAAGATTCCTCATGATTTCTAAGAAGTTTGGGTTTGATCAGCAGAAGGGAATGAAGTCTTAACTTCTCAACATCACTCAGGCTTCTATCGCACAGTATAATTAAAGTATTATATATATAAATGTATACATTGTATTTTTTGCAAAATCTTGTGCACTGCCAGGCTGCAGTCAAAGTCACTAAGAGAATTCTATATGAAACTGCAACTCAATTCTGTATTTTTTAATACAGCCCCCTCCCCTATACTGCTGACATTCCCATATCGAGGAAACTTCAGCACCAGAATAGCTGGCTGATCACCGATTTTCACAATTATCCATCCTACCTATGTTGATATTAATGCAGCAGAAATATCTTCAAATGTTCAGATTTCTCCTTTCCATGACTGTGTTCATGCTGAGCAGTTTGGAAAAACCTTCAAGGAACAGTATACTTTTCTCCATTCAGTACTCACATGCCGTTACATGGATGTGAAGTTCTGAGCATTTTGTGATGCTTTCCATTGTCACAAACAGCTAAAAAGTACAATATCATTGAAGAAGCAAGGGAGTAACCCTTAACCCTCATCATCTTTCACCTAAAAATAATGACGTATAGATGCGACTTCACAAAGAAAAGTCAAGAAACCTGACAGATCAGAAGCATCTGAAACTGCTGCATCACTTGGCATTGGAAGCTACAGTTAAAATTTCATGAGCTTGTTTTGCCAAGTTCTGTAAAATCTGAGGTCACCGATCACAGAAACTTACAGAATTTGAAACAAATTTAGAAAAGTCTGCTTGTAAACAAGTTAAGCCAGCACAGCTAGCAATGAATTAAGTAGTATCAGTATAGCTCTATTACTTTAACAGAAGTCAGGATACCATTGTGCTACACACTGCGCAAACAAGTTAACAATTATGCAATCTGAGATAAGAGAACCACTAAGATTTCAGAAACATTTAAATATGCGTAGTTCTATTAATATCAATTTAACTTTATTTCAATGTTTTTTGTTTTAAAGTAACAAAAAATAGTATATGCAAAGCCTGATACAGTTTTCTCAGATTTCAAAGACTACAGAAAAGTAGTATATATTTGTATTATAGAAAAATACCTAGATATAGTTGAGATGTGATGACCTCACTAGTTTGAGGACATTTTGCATCTTCCAAAAACTAAGGGGGAATCTGTATCAGAGGAAACTTCCTAGACTGTGTATAATCCCATTTTCTCTAATATAAAAGATCACTATTCCTCAGGATACACTGATACACAGCTTCCGAAGTGTTAGCAATGCTGCTTGGCACAATTTCACATAATGCTCCCCATTCCCTCCTGCAGGGTTCCTTACCTGTCAGTTTTGCAGCAGGTGCCAAGTTAGGCCAGTGTCCTAACCTCCTCTTCCAAAACAATGACAGCAGAACTGATTATCTTTGTGGGCTAAAATCTCTGAAGCCATTAGACTGTGCTGGGGGAAGGGTAGGGCAAGACGTGGTCACACAGTCCTTATTATCAACAACTCAAGATTCACTCAAAGAGGTTTCATCTTTGACGTGCTTCATTTGAAAATGTAAAATTTAACAATACTACTCAACACATACATCTATATTGAAATGAAACCTAGTAAGGAAGCATTCAAATACCTAAGCACGTAGTAGGGTTTAACACATAAAGTTTAATAAAATCAAAACTTCATTTAGATGATAGAATCACAGAAGGGTTACAGTTGGGACCTCTAGAGATCCTCTGGTCTAATTCCTTGGCTCATGCAGGGCCACCTAGAGCCAATGCCCAGAACCATGTCTCCAAGAGCGAAGACTCCACAACCTCTCTGGGCAGCCAGAGCTTGGTCACCCTCACAGAAAAGATGTGTTTCCTGATGCTCCAAAAGAACCCCCTGTGTTTCTGTTTGTACCTGAAAGATTTGGTACTTCATTGTGGCAACTGAAGTAACCTCCTTCCTGTGCTAACTCTACTGGGTGACAACTTCTAACTCAGACTACTTCATAACGAGCAGAACACCAATTTCTAGCTTCCACCACAATAAAGCTGTAGTTGGTAGGAAACAGAAAGTGTTACATTAAATATGAAATACACAGGAAATGGAATCTTATTTCAAGACAGAGACAAGGGAACAGCAGTAACCATAATAAACTGCAGGGCATCCTGCAAATGCTCTATCGCATATTGGCCCACTGACTTACCTGTTTACAAACAAAACCACACAGCAATTTTGAATAGAGAACCATTTCTCACAAAAATTTGTCTTGGGGAGAAGAAAGCATTTACAGATCTGTTCCAATATGACATAACTAGTCCGTGCAACAAACCAAGCCTGCACTTGCCCAGTCTAAGCAGATTACTGTTCAGACCAGGGCTAAGAGTTGAGCATAATGCCACCAAGGAACCTGTGAAAATTTTCAAGACAGAGTAAGTGGCAAACTCAACTGCATAAAACTGAAGAGGAAAGATTCTCTTCTTGCTACTGCTGTACAAGCTCCAGCATCTGGCAAGCTGAGACTTGAACTTGGTTTTTTGTGCTTTCCTTGCACAACTGGACATATTGCTGATGCTGCATTAAAGCAGGATTTATCCCAGCTTCCTAGTACCATTTCACATTCCAGATAAAGTTATTCTACCTACCCAAAATGAAACAGCTTCCTAAGTGAATATCAAACACTTTTAAAGAAGCATTAAGCCTTAGGTCTCATACACAGAGCAAGGGAAGCACCTACTAACATGTAATAAAGAGGACTGGAAAGCACTGTATTAGCAATAATTTCAAGTTTGAAAAATGGATCAGGCATTTCAGTGAGTGTTAAGAATACTATTAACCCTTCTGCCATATACCCCCCATAAAAGACACTCCAGTTGGGTACCATTTTTTTCACTTCAGACCAGAGTAAAAGGTCTCAATGATGCACAGGATTAAGCCAAGACCACATGGTAAGAAACAAGTAATTTCCTTTTGTTATCATCTCACATGCAAGGGCAGTCAGCCGGCATCATATTCAAGACTAAATATTTTTAATCAAAGAGATTGATTCGTGGTACTATTTTTCATAATGGCTCATTCAGATTTCAAGATGGAAGCTCATATTATAATTCTCACATTAAAAATATTAATTTTAAAATAAGTTACCAAAATTATTTCAGATGACAAATTTGTAAGTATCAACGCATTAAGGAGACAATGGTTACAAACACAGACTAAACATAAAAGCTGTTACTTCAGTTACCTGTTTGTGACTTTTGATGTACACAAGGAAAAAAGAGCCATTCCAACACACAACAAACATTATTTCCAATGTCTTGAAAAAGAAACTCCACACAAGCAAGCAGCAGCTTCTCCAAAGCAGTCCCCATTTCAAACTGAAGTTCTGCATACCGAGCATCCATTTCTTTGAAAGGTTAACAGAGTATCTACCTGTTATCAGATTTTTTCACACTATTTTTCACAGACCACCTTCAGAGGTCAGTTTGTTCTCACATTCTGCTCAACCTCGTCAGTGCCTTCTTGTAACTTTATTTCCATCTTAATTTAACAGCTTATTTTGGTCAACTTACTTTCATTCTGAGCTCTGCAAAATCTCGCATCTGATCAGCATCTGCTTGGTATGCTCTAACAAGATATGCTTATGCATAAAGTTTGAGTGATTCCAGTTTACAGCAAGCTGTGTAAGCTAAAATAAAAGCAGATATGCACATAGTTCAAAGGTGATCCTTAGAACATGGAGGGAGAACAAAGTTTTCATATCTTTATTACAAAATCAGGGAATCAGAATCATCCAACAATTCAGTTTCTGTAGCACACCTTGAATTATTAAAGGAATTTGTATCACTGACAGTAAAAATATAAACAGTTTGTATTTTTTTAAAAATTTCTACAATATTTCTTAAGTTTCTACTCAAGCTTGCTCAGATCAATGCCTAATTGAAAATACATTTCTAATTAAAGGAAAGCAATATCTGGAAGTGCACTGCAATGACTGAAAAGGTGTAAACTAAGACAACTGTAGCTGGCAAGAGCTAGTGCGGATTTAAGCACCTCCTGACTATACCACTCAAAACCCCCTGTCACTGTGGTGGTTGTCACTGTGTAACTCGTATTTGCTTAGCAGAAAAGATGAAGACTTGGAAAAGAATCCTGGTAGCCATAAAGCAGCTTCATTAACTAAGGCACGTGAAGTAACTGCTGAAACAACCAAAGGCACATTTCAAGTACTGGGAAGGCTGTGGCAGTCATGCAGCTGTACACACACTCACTCATCAGACAAGCGACCTAAGATGCTAATTCTTCAACCATTCAGATTTATCACTATGGCAAGATAATTATGTTCTTCATAAACTTGAATCCTGATAACCCTATTCTTGTTTTGTCACAATCAAGGCAAAGATGACATTTTCCTGCAGTAAGAGCAGGACCAGATTTGGGCAGCACCTGTTTTTACACAGGAGCTCTCTACATTTGTAATAGCAGTCCTCTACTGGAAGCATTGATACATAAGTTATACATATTTGGACTCCAGCCCTTTCCCAGTACAGTTTTGTCTTGTATATTTAGACCTCTCCCTGCATGTCATTAACGTAATTTCACCTCTTTTCCTTTAAGGTTATGTAGACAAAAAACTAAAAACATAAGAAGATACAGCCGACTCCCCAATAACGTAAATCTTCTCCACATCTTAATGAAACACAGGCTTTCAGACTTACTTTGTCTATTAAAACATGTATTTTATTTGAATGTTTACACTGAACTAGTTTTCTTTATAGCAGAACTCTGAAACAACATTTAAGAATTTTAGATGAAGTTTCTAAGAGTCATATTTGGGTTTTTTAATTCTGTGAGAGTTTCTGAATTTTTAGATGCAGCAAACTGAAAGATGAGGTCAAACCACATCTTCCTGTTTTCCACAATATTATTTCCCCATCTGTAAATCTATGAAGAGCACTTATCTACTTTTACTTTTCCATATTAGTATTTCCACATACCTGTGAGTTTAGAAAGGATAACTATTAAGTTCTCATATATTCTGTTAGTTAACTATTGTGTATTTATTTACAGAAAAGAGAAACTTTGGAATTTAATCAATCCAGAACGAAGTGCTTTTTTTTTTTTGCCCCTTTAGGAAGTGAAAAATTCTTTTTAATGACACAACAGGTTAAGAATACATAAATGATATTCAGATACTTATAAAACACATATGGAGAGATACGTAACAACCTGTCAAATATAAAGAACTGTTTTGACTGTGCATCTGACATCTGATGCTTTTCTTTAAGCCATTTCCATCAAGTTCAGTGTTAAAACCGTCAAATAAAACTTCATACAGCTCATATCTTCCACATCATAAAGAAAATTTAATGCTTTTACAACAGAAGAAAACCTGCAATACACAATAGGAAACAAAGTCTTAAATGGAATGGGTTAGGATACCAGAGCAGGCCGGTAACAAGCTTCAAAGATTCATGATTTGGCCCAATCCTATAATCAGTATGTCACCTTACAGCCTCACATCCCTTTTAAAGCCTTGCAGAAGTTTGCAGAATTTTCACCATAATCATAACAGGTTAGGGTTGAGGCACAATATCCTCAATGTCTAATCAGTGAAAGATTGAGAACTCAAATAAGAGCTTTAGTAAAATACACTCTTTTCCACCTCTTTAATGATACACCCAGCATTTTGCTTCCTCCACCACTGGCAGTTTTGAATATACAAGACTTAAAAAATTTTTGATTTTTTTTTTTTAAACTATCATATAAAGAAGATTCTACAGTACCAGTTTTCCCAACTGATGCCTCAAGAATTAAGTAACATACATTCATCAATCCTTTACCTCCTCCTCCCTCAAATATCTAGACAAACACTTTCAAACCTGTGAGTACTTCTGTGACTACCACAGCAATAACGCAGAAACGCAGATGTAGTATTGAGGTTCTGGGCAAAACACTGGTATGCTCAAGATCAGCTTTTATCCAGCTAGGCCTAAAATCATAACATACTACTAGTAACTACCAACACTTGAATTACCCTGTTTCTGATATTCATACTACATGCCATCATCTCCAGTAAAGTACTAATTCTAAGATGCTAGCAATCAATTAATACTTTTAACTGGATAAAATAGGACAAATTATATTTCTTATAAAATCTTTGTAACAAAGTTTCACACAACAGTCCCAAAGAATAAAAAATGCATATCCAGTAACATAATGCAACTCAAAACAAGAACATGATTTCTCCACAGATTTGTGCTTTCTCTGGCCCCCCAGGGGACTGGTTTACTCTAAAACTTAGTAGTTAAGAAGTTTCATTTTAAAAACTATGAAACTCAAACTAATTTTTTTCATGTTTAATGCAACTTGGGGCGTTAGAGTACTATTCAGAGAAAACATCAAGACATTTGGACTTAATTTATTGTCTTGGACACATGCTTGGGATTAAAAGCGGATGGAAACTAAACAGGTTTTTTTTTTTTATCTTTAATGTTAATACTGAAGTGTGCCCTAAGCAGGAAAAAGTCTAGAGTAATCATGTAGGAAGCGATTTTATTCTCCTGAATCAGCTGCCATTTTAGAAGCAGTAAGAGGCATACAGGATTTCCAATTCCTCTCCTAATAAATACTTTTTTCATTACTTGCTACTTTTTCCCCATATTCAATAGAAAAAGTGTATTTTGCTCAAAACATGCAGAGTGAACGCAAAACAGAAAGGAAGCTTAGCAATGAAAAGTTCTCCTAAACAAGTTACATATGATAAAACAAATGCTCTAGAACCCCCATTCTACAGTCACTTGCATTCATTAACGTGACTAAAATATGAAACTGTACGCAATTGTGATGGAAGAATGATGGCGAACTTGCATTAAGTGGTATAACAAAAACTACACAAAGACTAACACGGCAACGATCAACGGACACATATCCCAAAATGGTTCTAAAAGCACAGCCATCTCAACTGGCAAGTTGAAATAATTTCCACTTTTAAACCAGCAATTCAATAGACGACAATTCTTTCATACATTTTCTTTAAAAACTCTAAACATTCAGTTTTTGAAACGCAGTAATCGCACTCTTCAGACACTAAGGCAGAAACTTTATTTGCATTATTTGACACAGCTCTGGTTCTGAAAATGTCAGATGTGGAACTGCTACTGATACAATGTTGGAAGTTCTAGAAGCACAATGTTCCAAACTGGAACAAAACTGAAGATGAACTACTGTTTCATTATTACAGACTGCCTTCTTGTGCCTTCTGGAAAAGGCTTTTGAAGTTGATTAGACTGGAGCTGTGGCTTACCTTTCACATGCTCTTTCCCTTAAAAGCGAAACATAATATATGGAACAACACAGTACTATTATGTCAAAGAATGAAGAATGTTAGCATTTTAAAAGACAGTATTTCCCATCTTTTTAATTGCAGTTTACATATTTTCTTCCCAAAAAAAGTACATATGAATAGTCTTGCTTCTTTAAAGCAACTGTGTATAGCATCTTTCCTGGAGAAATCACGGAGAACACTATTTTCCATATTTTACTGGCTTGCATGTAACCTTCTTGGCAACTGCAGAAAGTGAACAGACAGGTCAAGCTCACACAAAAAATTTGGCTCAACATTTTAGTGTACATTTTTTTGTTCATTACTTCAAATACTTTCCGTCTTAGACCAATTATCACTCAGAATGTAAAACATAACCATGTTATTCGTATATCTAAAGTCCTCAACATGCCTCTTATCTATTTGTTTTAAGAGACATATTTCTTAGAAGTACTGAAGATCCTTCCAAAGTCACTTAATGAGAACATATAAAAAATTACATTCTGTGTCTACAGCACAAACTAAGCTATGTCTGCACAGTTATGAAGAGTCCTGCTCTACTGCCCACTCCTTGCTCTTCTTTCCTTCCACACTGAAATAAGAATCGTAACTCCCACTGGGCCTTTTACCCTGCTCACTGCCTGGGCACAGGGATGCAAGGGGGACACAGAGCAGGCAAGAAGCAGGACCGGGCAGCAAGGAGGGCAAAGGGCTATTCATATCCGCAGCAATGTACATACTGAATTATTTTAAATATGCATGAAAATATTTCCAATTTCCCATTAGCATACAAATATTTAAAACATTTGGAAGCAGTCTGAAAGACTAATTCCAGCTGGCAATTCAAAGACTGCATTCTACAGTACTGTGATAGCTGGTTTATGCAGCGGGGGTTTTTCATGCAATTTTACACTAGATAAAAATACTCAAAGCTTAGTAACAGCACTGCAGAATAAATCCTTTCAGAGCAAAGAATGAGCAGTAACAGAATTTTTTTTAAAAAAAGAAACACATTAAAATGCCCAGAACATCAAGAGCAAACAGATGCAAAAAGAATTACAACAAATCCTTGTGGTTTTTACATATTTTTAGATTTATTACATTTCCTCTTCCACCTTTGCTTAAGCATTTAAAGAGGGAAGACCTGTTTGGCTTGGGGGTGGGTTTTGCACAGAGATTTTATTGGATTTGGGGTTTTTCTGGGAGAGGCGTTTTGATTAGGCAAGGATTTTTTTTCTTTCAAATATTCACTGATAATAAAGTTACATTCCCTGTCACACAAACAAAAAATTTATTGCAGTGAAATTAAGGCAAACAATTAATGAAAATACCTTAATCCATCCGATCACTACTAATAAATATGTACCATTTTATTTTTCTTTACCATGGTCTTCTGTTTGGTGCTTCTCTGTCTGACACAGATGTAAGACCGGAGTTTCACTGGTTTGATAAGAGGCTACCAATCTCAAAATCAGCTGTTTCATACAACATGATGTGTGTATGCTGTATACAGTTGCTGTATTCAGCCACAAAACCAAGCCCTACAGAACAACTTCAGAAGAAACACAGCCAACTGCAGTGACACCACCCTATGCCCAAAAAATATTAAGTATTTTTAGAACAACCGTTAATTTCAGTTCTTCTGCTATTCCTTGGTCATCTCCACAACACTACACTCAGTTTAAAAAAATCCAAGCATGAATGTACCTGGTATTTCCATCTTTTCCATTAAAAATTAGTTGGTTTGCGGTTTTCACGTAGAACAAGATTTCAAGTTACTTTTGTGAATCTGCTGTAGATATAAAATTGAACCACACTTCTCCCATTTTATTACATTACTTTATTCCCTCTCTCCCATTCTTTTTTTTCAGTTTACATACAGGACCCTTCACACTTATTCCTGTTCCAAGATCTACACAGGGTTTTTTTCACTTAAAGGCAAGAACAGTATCTTTATTCTCACTGCAATTCTTTCAAGTCAAGCACTTAATGTCCCACATACAATTAGCATGTAAATTCAATCAAATTATACAGCTATGCTCTACTCTACAGAAATTGAGATATAAAAGCACACTAGTAAAACTAGGAACAATGGAAGTGCTAGACAAACCATTTACCAAAACAAATGGAAAAACCTTATCAACACATGTATGTAGTAACACAGTCAAGTTCCTTTTGAATCCCATATCTCTTATTATGAGCATTTTGTTCTCTACTCAAAGGACCACATACAAATCAGTTAAGTTTTTACTCGCGTTTACAAAATTGTTTTTTTTTCTTTTAATGTGATTTGGATATATAATAATTGTTATATGAAAGCAGGGATTCTTCTAATGCTTTTACCTGCAAGTATGCTATGCTCATCTCTGAATTTAAACTTTTTGGAGTAGTTCCTTTAATTAGGGAAAAATGGTTGCTGTTCCAAACTCTTTTCTGAAGAAACCCATCTCTTACTGCTTTTAAGAGTCAGGCTGAGGTCATTAATAAGAATACCTCCAAATTACAATCTTATATAAATTTTCATAGTATTTTAAGGAAGTTCAAGATGGAAAAGACCTATTAAATCTATCCCACTAAAAATGAACACATTAAGGGTTTGTTTCCATGCATTTAAAATCATCAAAAGTACTGTTTTCATGAAAATTTTATCTATTCTACAAGTAACATTTTAGACATAACTTAATTTTGATAAACTTCAGTATTTCATGGAGTACTGTGAAAACACACCTGAAATGCATACAACTATGATTTTTGAAAAACACTTTATGGGAAAATCTGCAAAACTACTAACAAAACACCAAACTGGTGAGACCACCTTCTAAGACTATTTCACAGTATATCCCAAAAGGCAACAAAACCCAATTCAATGGGAAAAGCTATACCTGACATTAGGTATTCCTACTTTTTAGTCAACCCTTTTGTTACTAAGTTCTCACATTTCAGTATGTGAATTTTTAAGAAAGTAAATGCTTTTGGTTTACTACAGTCCAACATCTTCCACTAAACTAGCACTGAATAGAATCATCTAAAGTAGTAATGTCCAACCTCTCCATTTCCCATATAACACACTCACTCCCTTCTTAATGTTCATCAATCAGAGAAGTTTGGACGGATATTCCCTCGTGCTACAGAGGTGAGCTAAAAGCCCAAAGAAAGCATCAAATCCCAAGATAATTCTGCATCTGAATGACAGCACAGTGCCAATATTAATAATTTCAGGGCTCCTGAGAAGACAAATTTCATTTGAAGTATGTGCTCTCCAAAGTCCCCCAGCCCTGGGCACAAGCACAAGCTAACAAAAGATGCTGGATGCAGATTCTAAAACCACCTACGGATATGCACCATTCAAGTCTTGGGAATGGGATTTAGAATAATCCCTTCACATTGTGGTTCAATGTAAACTGACTCTAGTCACTACCCAGCCTTCCTTGCCATTTAAACAGTTCAATTACAGTTTATTTTGACTTGTAAAGGGAAAAATTATGATCCAACTCGTTATAAATATATATAAAATATGCAAAAAAACTAGTTTCTGCAACATGCTTAAGTAAAATGAACTTCATGCCGTCAGAGCACACCACTTATCTGCTGAACATCTCACCTCCAAGTGCATTTTTTCTCTTTAAAAAGGCCTAATGGGTTTTGGTTTTCACTTGAGAATCTGCCTTTAGATGGATTATTTCAGCATTTTTGAGCCAAGTTATCTCAAGGCAGATTGCGACCATTTAGCAGTGTGTAGTTCATCAATGTCACTGCATTTTCAAAAAATTTGCAATTAGAGATTATTCTACATCTGACATCAAAAGTGGAAAAGGGAGAAAATGAGTTTGGTATAATATTTTAAAATATGACAGCATATTTTAGATCAGAATGCTCCTCAAAGGTGGCACGCTATAAAATCCTAATGGATTACGGTTAAAATTAAATTAATGCAATATTTAGTTCATAGTCTTTTTGCCTTCTTTTCTAGTAAGAATCTCCAGTTTATAGTGTCTTTATGTACAACTGGGTAAAATATAAATGGACAATAAATGAAACAACTTAAGGATAGGAATTTTCTTTCTAGGTAATCCATAACTTGTATTTTTCTTAGGAAATAAATACAGTAATGTATATTTGAATCACCACAAAGTTTCCTAAGACATCAACATGCTTTATCTCATGAGCCCACTGGACAGAACTACAAAGATAGTAACTCAAAATCAAAATGAAATTTTTATTTCTTAAGTGCCCAATAGCTCCCTTTCAAATGACTGAAGTGACAAACACAAATGCAGTTAGACAAGCCAGATTCTGGTAGTGGCATGTTTTCTTTAACTTAAACGGAATCATAAAGCTCTGTTATTTTTCTGTATTCGAATTGTATCCCACACGAAAACTAAGCAGTTTAGACTGAAATTTCAGGAATAATGTAAAAGCTCTGCAGGTACGTTATAAAAGCTAGTGCACTGTAGTTGTCCATTACATATACATTCCAAACCTATTTATTTTAGCACAGCAGACAGTAAAGTGTCAGCACTCCACTGTGCTCTCCACTCAAACAGAGTAAAGGTACTTAAGTACATGTGTACACAGAAAAAATTATAAACCCATCAACCAGATGAGGAACAAGAAAAATAAATCACTCCAGTGCAAAGGCAGAACCTTCAAGAAACAACACTGCTTAGGAAACAAACTGAGGCCATTCCTTCTTTAAGGAAATTAGGTGTTTATTGTATAGCTAGAATCAGTTACTAGCACATTTGGCAAAACGAGAAGCCCTCCCTTTAGAGTTGAGCTGTGTGCAATCAACATGGCCAGGCAGCTCTAAGAAAGTTTTATTAAGAGCTGAATTTGGCAGCATGTCATTGGCTACAAAAGGCATTCTTCGTGAAATCTCTAGTGTGCCCAAAGTCAACATTTCAGTATTTATTTGTTAGGACTTGGTTCATGGATACTTAAGAGATCAGATGATTTCTCATGCAGTAAGGACAGCTGACAAATCCACTGCTACCATGCAGAGGTTTACAGGAAGGGTAGGTCACAACTGTGGAATCACTAATATTCATTAAAATCTACAGTAACTTTCAAATACATACATACCTCCACTTGCTAGCAAAAATGCAGTGCAACAAACATGCATTTAAAATAGCATGAAGCTGCAAGGAAAGAATGAACCACTTCTGCATATTTGGTATGTTTAATGTATTTCCGAAACATACTCAAGACACTACAAGGAGGAGGTTATATATAATAAACAAATACACTGAAGTTAGCTAAAAGACTTGAATGAGACAGCCTTTTCCTTTGGGAAAAAATGAACAAATCTCTTGAATCTAGTCGTTATATTTAAAATATGTTCCTTGTACAGCTTTACAGTTTAGAACTACCAATTCACACCAATGTTTTCTCAATCCCCTAAAAAATATCAGGGACATGGCCGGAAAAGATGAGAAAAAAGGAATCTCATATTTAGACACCTTACTAGACATCAATGTAAACTGCATTTTCAACTGAATGCAGGATACCAAAGCAGAGTGCTTCAGTAGTTGCTACATGCAAACACTGGTTTACACTAGTGAAAAAAGAGAAATTTTCCAAAAGTTGAGTTTTAGGACTAGCGTGCTAAGTAAAACCAGCTGCAGTTTTGGTTGTGGTTTATTTTAAGAATGAGTGCCGTAATGTGATACATATATCAAATAGGGAACTTGCTATTGTGTTATACAAACTATGAAGTGCAGCACATATCTCAAATCAAGCAAAAAATGTTAACACTAAAGACAGCCTAGAGCAAAAGGCTTAGCGGTTACAGATATCACAAGTGAGGAACTACACAACTCCTCTATTCTATGAAAACAATAGCTATCCTACGTCCTATAACACTGGCAATTTAAGTTACAGCGTACTTCCAAAATTCCAGCAATGCCGCAATTTTCTTGTTACCCTTTTGCTCAATATTAAAGCCACCAAGACTATCACCGCTACATTAACAAGTAACACATACATGCCCCTCTCTGCATGTGCATCCCATGTCAGCTATGTATTTATCGTTTTGATATAATTAGGGCATCAGGTTATCTCAAATCAGTTTTTAATCAATTTAGTATCAGTATTCATGAAGATAAAATTAAGTCATTTCTATCTCTGAAAATGTGAGTGAACTGATAAAGACAGTTCTTACATCCCTACATTGCCATTACAGGAATAGAACCAATAGGTCTTTTCCATCATCTTCCATGACAGACGAAATCAGAACCATAATAAGCTTCCTAACAGCTTTACCATCAGTTTTATCTTACGACTCAATCAGCAAGTCTATCCTGAGTTGGGTATTTTTCAAATTCATCATTCTGTAAAAACTTTATGAAGAATACTCGTGCAATCCTTCTAAATGCATATTACTCAACTATAAACAAACACTTATTTTCACTAGAAAACATGTACTTGCTTCCTTATTAAATAGTTATTCATTGATAACAGATGGGTTTCTATTGAAACCAACCACTAGAGAAAATGTATACTTTTTGATAATGATGCACTACAGAGTGCAAGGCTTCAAACCAGCTTGCAGAAATGTCTCCTTCCTCACAATGGCAAGACATTTTAACCATCACCAGAACACAGATGTCACAACAAATTTTCTTCTGCCTAAGTATGGTTTAGGTAAATTCATTAATTTGTTATGAGTAAAGCATACACACAGAGTCCTTTCCAAATTTCTTTTTTTCTTTCTCAGGTTAAATTTTCTAAAAACTTGTTCAACAGATATACTCTGTTGATAAGCCCATTGTGACTAAGTTTGTAATGGTGCACTGAGATGCAAGGACACAGTGTCCTTAAGAACCCTTTGTATAAAATCTTACGCTCTTCCAAAGTCAAAACAAAAGCAGCTGTGTTGTAAGTTTTTCATAGTATGTACTGCACCATGCAGTTTAGCTAAACAGATTCACTATCAAGAATGGAACTTTCCTGACACATAGCAGAAACTACAAAAGAAAGAAAATGATGCCACTTATAATTAAGCACAAAATTATTCTCACTCAGTATTAGTAATAACATTCCCAAAATACTTTCCAGTGATTTTTTTTATTGTTATTAGATAACTGCACATTTTACAGCATAGTCACACATTGTATTTTGCTAGTCACAAACACATTGCCTTACATAATGATCTGCATCATTTCTGCTCTATACTACAAAGCCTATGACTGAATACAAAAAAAGTTTTACAAAAGAAACTGTTTTAAAGACTACAATAACAATAGAACTGTTTCCAGATAACAGCTAAAATTATAAAGGCATGTACTGTATAGTTTTACTGGAATTTCTAAAACAGTAAGGAATGAATTCAGATTTAGTATCTGCGACGCTTGTTAGGTCCTTCAAAGTTGCCCCCTGGGTTTCCTCTACCAAAGCCACCAGGTCCACCACTCACGGCACCTACACCACTCATTGGCGGCTGAGGAGTTTCAGAGCCCGTCCTACTAACCAGAGGTGAACCCATCTGTGATGGACCTCCTTGAGGGAATCTCTCATTATGCTAATACAAGTCCATTTGGAACATGTCAAATATGAGTTACAACAAAAACCACAAGTGATGTTGTCATGGAGTTCAGCAGATAGTCCAGCAGAATCAGGATCACACATAGAAGGAAGAAAGGAGCAATTCGATTAGTTATTATGGGAAAAGAGCTGGAAATTAAAGAGTGCTATTGTTATGCTCCAACTTTGTAAAGTCAAATAAAAATTAAAAGCAATACGTAAGACCAACTCTGGCGCTAAAAGTAACTTCATCCTTATAAGCACATCTGAAGCAATATATATTCTCTGTGTAACAGAGGAGACAGCAAACAGTTTTATATCTGAGCCCTACTCTGCCTTAAATACAACTACAATGCTTTTGCCTTAAAAAATTTGACACAGAAACATTGTCAAACTGGGGGCTGGGGGAAGATCAGCTTTTTTACTTCCAGATAGAGCATATTTATTCTTTTAATAGCAACATAACATGAAGACTTCAATATCCGCATATATCTGTGGATACTTCAAGTCCATGCTACCTGGAGTCAGTCTTTTACACAGCACTTTAGAAATCTTTAGTAAAGACTTTTAAAACCCTGCCCAAATAAAATTACATTAGTCACAAAATGCATAACTGGACTATGCTTAGTTTAAAAAAGCTTCATATGTATTTAAAGCTTATTCTGAAATATCAATCTAGGATAAAAATCCAGTTAATAATCCACATTTATTTTCCTTAGCTCTGGGCCTAATATTAATAAAGGTATATGTGCTTACACAAATTTATTTGCTTAGCAATTAAGACCTAAAACAGAAATCATGCATCTGAGCACTTACAGTTCAGTATTTATGTAAGTGTTTAAAAATAGAACTCAACATAACATAAACCACTAAAAGCATAGATACAAGGTGCAATCAGATCTGGAAATAATTCATCATTCACCTGTTGTGGACAGTTATGCTTTCAGAAGAAATTCCTTCTGTATAGAGATCTACATTTACTGCCCAGGTATTCAGAGTTCAACAAGGACATTCAAGAGCAGCACTTTATTTGTATGCCTGAATCAGAAAAGAATTCTTCTGAAAGCCCAACTCCAGAAAAAGCAGTAGAGCTCTGCAGTTCTAAAGTCTGCTAGTTCATATATATATTACTAAAAAACAGCATTAAATCTATGAAGATAAAAATATATGCAACTTAGATCATGGTTGTATATATGTGTTTGACTTTAAATAAGAGAAATGTTACTTCAAGAGTTGCATAAAGAACTACTACTGAGCCAAAGAACCTTTAAATCTGCAGCACTGGATAAATCTGTTTAAAAATTATCTTTAACTTACACCATCTTGTTAGCAATGGATATGAATTTCAACAAATAACTTATCAAGTACTCCTGATAATTTTTACCATTTGACTTTTGGGTAAAAAGTAAAGTCCTCTTTCCAAAGAGGAAACCTCTCTCCAGCTGATGAGAAAACGTCAGTAATTAACAACCTACAATAAAGTACATGGGGGAGGCTACTTTGAAAATGTTATATTCAAAGACAATCTGTGTTTCAAAAGACTGCAGTGGAACAAAAAGAAGATTACTACAACTTTCCTCTTGAGACTTCAGAAAAACATTCAATTTAAAAAATTAAGTTTTTATTTCTGGTCTATAAAGCATGGTCTCCATATCCCTCACTGTTTCCCTCACAGGAAATTAACTGTTACAGTGTTTTAGTAGAGAGCTCTCATAGGATCTTTAAAGTGTCTTTACAACGGCAACAATACAGTAAGGCTATGCCTTTCTGTAGGGGCCTGCCCTCCAAATTAAAAACCCTCAAAGTCCAAAATTAAGCAAAAAATAAAACCTAATTTGTCCTTCAGAAGCATGCAGAAGAAAATGGAAGTAAAGAAATATCTTTTAAAACATGCATTTTGAAGTGTCAGTATATTCCCTACATTTCCATACCTGGAATGACTTTTTGTAGAAAAACAACAGTTTAAGTTAGATACCATGATTTACGATACCATGCTCTTTTCCATACACCTCTTTTTCAATGTCTGTATAATCACAAGAGAATGTAACCAATAACACAGTGGTCTACAGCAAAAGCATCTCCAAAACCACTATTTTGTGAATAGTATCTTCCCTACTTTGTGAGAAATTTTAAAACTGATAAAATGAGCTGGCTCCTATGACATGAAGTGGGACCCTCTCCTTTTTAATTTGTAAAGACCAGACTCATCATGTATTTAGTGTAAAATCAAAATCTCATTTTTCCTCTACGGAACAAAATTTTTTGTTAATAAACTTCGTTATACAGGTTGCTCAATTACAGACAGATACTGTTGAGAAGGAATATATAAAAAGATGCAGCTACAAAATGCTTCTGTGTTCCAATAAAACTATACCAATCACTGTTAATACTATATACTCCTTTATATCACACCACCAGTAACCCAAATATCTATTAACAGAATACTATTGAAAAAATAAGTAAAAATCAGATTTTAAAATTATATAGTTGTTTCTCTACATAAGACATTACAGTTAGGAAAAGTAACTGGCTACGAGAACAAAGCAAAAATGGCGAGTGCTTTAACTGCATCCCAATGGCCTACCACTCTTGATTAAAAATTCCAGATGTATACCAGATGTTCCCTACCACCCATGGCAATTGGGCAATACTATTTTTCCTGTATTGTTAAGAGAGCTATGCCCAACAGCTGTTGGTATACTGATTTTCTAAGTGGTGTAATTACTGTCACAATCTCATGCATTTTACAGCGTTAGAAAAGAAATAGAACACTGAAGTTGCTTCAAAAAATTAAATAGTTTACACAAAGATATCTTCACACTACATAGCTTCCAACATTTAACTGTTCATCAAAATCCCTGACAAGCTAATTCACAGAATTTAGTTTTACAAAAGAAAAGAACAGCAAAACTCTGAATTTACAGATTACTGTTCCTAAGGGAAGTAGGATTTTCATAGTAATGTCAAAAAAGTATTGCCCTTCTGTGTTGTACATTATTTGTACAAACAAGTTTTATCAATTACTTTCAACAGATTCAAAATCTATTACGTTCTTATTCAGCGTGAAAATACCTTTGGTAACGAAAATGGGCCATGAGACATGACAGCTATTCAAAGTAATTAAATTTGTGATACGTTACCACTGTTCCATTATCTGGCATCATTGGTGTTCCCATATTTGCAGCTCCTTCTGGTCCCATGGAAGGACCAGGACCCATTGCAGGGCCAGGTAAAGTTCCTCTGTTGTTCATATTCATACCCATCATTGGAGGAGGGCCTTGGTTACCAGCAGGTGCTGGGCTAAACGCATCTATGCAAAACAATCTATACTTAGAGCTGTCCTATCTTAATTTTACAAGAACAAACAAACAATTTACAATATTTAAAAAGCCAAATGTACAAGACTTCAAATACTTGAAATAAAAAATATATATTCTTTGAGACTGTACATTTATCTCAATCATCTGCTTTTAAACAGAGTCTCAATAATCCTTGTTATTTTGTATTACATAATTTGCCTCATGTGTTTGAAAATCCCAACCTTTATAGCCTACAGGTGGACAGTTTCTGTGCAGGAACTGAAGCATTCATATCGCATATATATGCAGTATACACACCACAAATTAGCAAAAATCTCAGGTCATTTTACAGATATTGGCAGCTACAAGGCAACTTGGCTGTTTCGGGATCATAACACATGAAATGTACATTTGCAAGTACTCTTCTATCAGTATTATGTTAACTGTATAAAGAGTACAGTAAAAGCAATACCAGAGATGGTACTCAGCTTCACAATAAATTAATTATAATACATCCTAAATAAAATCTTGCATTTAACTGTAACTTATTATGGGAAAAGTACCAGAAAACTACGGGAAATTTTGCTAGAACTGAAAGTGACATAACAGTCTCCTCCAAAATTCTTATTCAAAGAGGTAGAAAAAAGCTTGAAAACGTATTTTGAAGAGATCATTTAGCTATAATATTGCACTAGGAAACACCACTCTGCCAGTACTCATTAACATACTCAACACGTAAGTAAAAATGCCTTCAGAACATTGTCTCCTGTTGGTATAAGAAAGAAGAAAGTCTGGTTCTATAGCTCACACCTGCCATTATGAAATATCATCAACTTCAAGACTGGTGATGATGCGTTCCCCCCGCCCCAATAATCCATTCTTTTCAATGAAAATCCATTTTCATGGAAGTGTGCATCCAAAATTTGATAATGGAAGATGTACCTTTGGAATCTAGCCTACACTTAAAAGTATACACCAAAAGAATATAAAAAAGTCTGATATGTTGCTAGAGTAATAGGTTTGTTATTTTAAAAATAAACCCTCTCACTTCTCATCACGACTGTACTTGTTCAGTAACGAATATACAAATGTACATCACTTTAAGGAGGCCATTCAGCACAGAGTACTATGACTATCTGCAGGCATGCAAAATTACATCTGTGTTACCTGCCTTGAGTACACATATCACAAAAGCCTGTGAAACCGTTGCGTCCAAGATATTGCTGCTGAAACTGAAGACCTGGGTTTGATCATTATGCCAACTGCAAACTGCTTAGCAAAAACAATCCATGCAACACAGCAGCACCTGTAAAGTGCTATAACAAGTTTACCAGAAGTGATAAAAATCCTGTGACTTTGAAAAGTAGAACTCCTTTGAGCATAGTAATGAGGAACTCCCAGACCTCTCCCCATGACACTAACTGGAAACAAAGGTATGCTCAAGTTGGATGCTTCTTACCTACCCACACACATTAGTTCATGAAGCGGATAGAAGATTATGCTACAATTGAAGAGAATTACCCCAAAATTGGTTTTCAGTATCATCCATTCAGTGGCTAAGTAGAGAAGAAAAAGGAGATGTCTAAACTGCCAATATAAGAAGAAATCTTTTTTTCAGAGGCTCTTCCTACTATGCAGGACTATCATGATGGCAGCAATCAGTGCAGGCAGTAGTGCCACTACCTAAATGCTAAATTACTTGTTACTGGCTTATCAGCCTAATTAAACTGAGCTAGCTATACACACAGGTAGCATCACTTATCTGTCAACTGTAACAAAGTTCTCATGCTCTGTATCATACAAATGCACCCATAGTGCTTCTAGGGTGACATACAGCAACTATACTATGACACCTATAATATTAATCCTGTTTCAGGCAGAGTCAGCTCTAACAGGAGGAAAATTGCAGAGTGTAATACAAGGAGAGAGTGGAGCCCTGCAAACTTCCAGCAAGAGGCCACTTGAGAATTTTAGCTTTAACTCAGAGGTCCTCCAAAATCCTCTTAGCTCCAAAAGAGATGCTAAAACCTAACAACTTGATTGCCCATTCTTTTTGGTGGGACACTGATATCAGCAGTTAATTTACAAGACCAGGTTTAGTAACAGATGGAAAGCCGTCACCAGTGTTTGTGCAACAATGCACAGACACTAAAAAAAAAAAAAAGTCTTTTTTCTGCAAACTGGAGGGCTGAAAAAGTACACTGTAAATGTCTGAACTGCAGACAAAGTCTGCCACAGCTGGCAACACACCAGTCAATAATCCTCACCAATGCAGAGATAGTTTCAAAAAAAAGTTCCTTTTTTCCATATCAAAGTTTATAAGTTGCACTTAGCATTACAGATCCAGCTAAGTGCTGTGATGAGGCATTGACTCTCCCAGAACTTGTCACAGAAAACTGCAAAAAGGAGCAGTTCTGCACAAGTCAGCCCTACACTTATTAAATCTGTCACAGTGGTAATGGCTTTCTAATAATATAATGCAGATATTTCCATTACTGAAGATACTCTACTATCTCACATGATGAAAAGTTGCAAATGGCACAGGCAAAGGTCAGTTAAAAATAAAGTTACAATTCTGACAGCAATGTTGAGAACAGATACTGAGGTCAATAACTAAAGATCTACTATTTAAAGGTCTACTGTAAGTTTTTGGGGTGAGATTATTTTGGCTGTACCTATGGAATTGCTACAACACTGGAGAAAAAAAAAAATCTCTATAGTGAGCTAACCTAAAATCCAGACACTTTGTTTATCTATTTGCTATGGATATTTTAAAATAGCTGTTCACTGCTACTATAACTTCTTTTGGAACTACACAAATGATTTCTAAAAGTATTAGGTTTAAAAGTTAGAAACCAAGACCATGAACATCACTGTTAAGCATTAAAACCTGGCATGAACTGCAGTAAATACATGCTTAAAATCTGGTTGTAACAAGTGTATCTTGTGGATCTGGACAACTGGCACAGTATCGATATTTACAAAATCTCCTAATTAAATGAAATTTTCAAGTATGCTGCATGATATGCAAAAGTACAACTATAAAAGAAAAAATTTAGTCACAATTTATGCTTCAGTTCATTATTTATAGATAACTTCACAATGTCTTCCTTTAGAATTATTTTTAAAGCTTTTCATCATCCCCAAAAGAAAAAGCCTATTTCTATATTGCAGCTATGTGACTCAATTAATAAATGCAAGGAAATGATGAAAAATGTATTTTAAAAGCTGAACTAAGCAGATTTGTTAGTCTATTCATTAGTCTATAAACTCCCAGTACTCAAAAAGGTCAAGCAACAATGTTTACTAAGTTTTATAAGTAATTTCAAGCTTAAAATACAGAAAAAATTACTTTTCCTTAAATTATCACCTTAATATATTTTAAATTAACATTAGGAAGTTTCTGATAGACATATATTTATGGGCATTTAGTACTAAAGATTTGGTGTTTTTGAATAAACACTAAGTTTCAGTCTTGTTTAAAAGCAGATATACTGGATAAGTAAGATTACAAACTGTTTCAGTCTGCATATATGGAGCAAGCACTAATTATCATACTTTTCTAGATTTCACAGTAACTTCTTAGCAGTGACAATATTTAAAGTCACAAGAGTGAACTGAGAATATTTGCAAATACAGATTTGCAGTAAATTAGTAGAACACCAACCACATTATTCATTAATCTCATCAAGAACTTGCCAATTTTGACCTCTCCATCATTTCACTGCATGCAATCACAGTACCAACTACTCTGAATAGACAGTCCCTCCAAAAGAATGCCAAATATTGTTTGAACATAAAATTCCTCTTTTGTATCAGATAATTTCAAAAGCATCACCTTTCCCTGATTTTTGTTTTTGTGGGTTTTTTTTTAACATGCACATCTTATTTTTTTCCCCACATACAGGCAAAGCAATAAAATGAAGATACACCTGGGCGAGGGGGGAGGAACCTGTTTGGAAGCAAAATATGTGGGATTTTTTTATTTTCTAATATTGCTTACTCCTTTTTACCAGTAGTTGTCACTGATTAACAGTGCTTGAGTAACATGTACAGTCCCAAAGAAAAAAAAAATTACATTACAAAGCCTTTTTCCTTCAGATCCCTACCTCCCATGTTAATTGCTCCACGAGGACCCATATCACCCATTCTCATTTCCTGTTCTCTCTGAAAGTAAACATAGTTTTCATGATCAACCTATCATTCTTAGAACTTAAAACATTCCCACTTACTCCATAAAAATAAAAATGTTAAAATTTTCAAAAGTTTCCATTGATTAAAAATAGTACAAGGAACTAAGTTAACTATACTCCCTTGTTTTCATAATATCAAATGGATTAATAAGTTCAATATAACAATGCTGTACATTTTTGCGTGTTAAATATTAAATATCACAAGTTTCATTTATCATATGCAGCAGTCTAAAGCTCCCAAATAGTTAATGCGATCAACTTCAAATAATCCATCTTCACGCAATGTTTTCCACTAATAAGAAGTATATTTACATTTTAACCGTAAATAAAGAGGTCTTATTACAGTATTGCCTAAAGGCTGTGGTTCAATAACAGTCAATCTGGCTTCATGATTCAAAAACGCTTGTGTTGACTGGAAACCAAGCTCTGATGTGTTATATTACAGTATATAAACTCAATCTGCCAGTTCATCCTTTTTCCAACAGTTTTGACTTAACCCGGTGGTAGAACACGTTCTGATAAATGATATTATGCTACTGATACGTTAGTTCAGATACTGACCATCCTTCTGAAACCAACATAAAACTGTAGTATATTAACAGAAATTATAACATGCATTTATACTAAACAGACAAATAAGTCAAAGTGATCCAGGTTCAACTGACGTTTAGTCACTCAACAGCAAAAGAGTTCTCACATTGCTAATCATGCTCACGGCCTGCTGTGAAACAATACTCAAAGGATAGTACCCAGAGTGGCAAAAAATCATCACTTTAAAAGGAAACAAATTACACCATCAGAGATAATGTCAAGGATTTTAGTATTACTGTTTACATCAAAAGGATTAAATAGAAACAAATTCACAGTTCAAAACAAAAGCTAAAGAAACTTTTCTCCTTAATTAAAAATTTTCTCCTTAATTAAAAGTTTTCTCCTTAATTAAAAGTTTTCTCCTTAATTTTCTACAAGAATGGTAACATGTATTCTGCTCGAGTGAACACGCGTGCTAAGAATAAGCATATGCAAAACAATTTACCTCACTCTGAAAATCATTCCACTAATGCTTTAAGAGCGTAAGTACAGATCCACTTTGAAAACAAATCCATATACTAGGCAACTAATCAGTCTATAATCAACTTTTACATGGAAATACTAGTCAAACCAAAATACATTCATAGGATTTTTACAGGTTCACAGAACTCCACTTTGGTCAATCACATTTGGGATGCCAAATGTGAGTCTTCTTCTCCACACACTTCAAGCAGCAGACACCATTATTTGACAGAACAGAATCAATAATTTTGTAAAAATATCCTGTTACGGGAAATTGCCATAAGATACATAACAAAAAGCTCTCAGGTCTACAACTTTGTTTCTAGTAACTCATATTAACCTAGAAAATGCACTTAACATAAGAAGACTGTACACTATTTTCAAAAGAATATGGCTTAGTGTGGAGAGAAGTAAGGCCAAGTAACTAAAAGACAGATGCAGGTATTAAGGTCCAGCTACGAAAGGCCATTGATGGAACACTAAGGAGGATCTTTTTTTTTGACCCTAGAACCCATGTTAAAAATTTGTAACAGAGCATGCAACTACTTTGACAGACCTTTCACAGTAACATCCACTGGCACTGTAAATTCAGCAGCCCCACTAGGATCAATCAAACCATAAACTGATAACAATGTCACAAAATCAGATACAACTTTGTTGATATTAGTCTGCTTGTACACCTCAGCCCTGACACAAGGAAGCAAAAAGGAAAGTGGTATATCATCCCTAATGTCAATCCCTAGCCCAAACTGACAGAAAACCACCATGGCTATCAATTTACATTAGTTAGATTGTGCGTGCACACATACAGGCATACGTGCACGTGTGACAGGACATGCCACAAACATGTGAGATACTCTTCAGCTACAAGGCAAACTACCAGATTTTGCATCAATGCACATAACTAACTTGATTCACCTCAGGTTCAACTGCAAGTTGCTGAGTATTCGTTCTTTGATTAATGTGACAAGTGCCACACAAGGCAGGGCCAAGTGCACCACTGGCTATGAAAGGATGTTAAGTACAGAGTTGTAAAGCTGCACTAGCTTGCTCTGTAAAGCTTTAATGTACAGTTTCCTTAAAAAGCACATTACCTCCTAGCAAAAAACTGGGTTTTTTTCGGCCTGAAATGCTACCAGTTTTCAGTTAACCACAAGTATAGCAAGATAGCTAGTACTTGCAATTTTTACTTTTTTTTAGCGTAGTCTAACATTTGTTACAAAACCCATGAATTAACTATTTGCCATTTTTTTAGCTTTAACTTTGGTGTTAAATTATTATAATACAAAAAGTATTTCAGCAATAGAATCAAGATCCATAAATGTGCCTTATGATCTCTGCTGCCCACTAGATTATCAATGTGCCTGCAAGAATTATTATTATTCCTACTGTTGCATGCTCATAACTTATCATGTTCCCTTGAATTTTCAGCACAGGAAAACTCTTCTGTACTGTTAAACAAAGAATTCACAAATTTCCTGTCAGAAAAAATATCTAATTTCAAATGATAACCGATAGTATGTATCATTAATGTTATTAAATGCTCGACATATTAGCAACTTGTATTTTAGGAATCCAGATGATAAAAATTCAGTCCTATCGCACACAAATCATGTCCTACACAGCTCTTTACTGTGTCAGCATAAACATGTTATTGCAGGTCAGTTAGGTCAACTAGTCCATGGGTTTTGCCCAAAATATGACAGAGAAAGGAGTACCAACAGGCAGTTTGACAGAGCAGCTGAACCAGTACTGGCTGGTAATTCCAGCCCACCTGAGAGCTTCACTTTTGGATAATCAAGCCCTTTGCAGAACTCAACAATGAGAGTGTTACCTTCTCAGAGCTTCTTTTCCTCACTATATGACTGCCCTTCTTCTGTTGAGTAGCAGCTGCTTCAGTCCCTTCCCAAAAGCCACCCATAACTACCCCATAAGAGGGAGTTAAAACTGAGCAGCAAGAGAGCAGGGCTGAAGTCTTTAAATAGAGAAATGTGCGGGCAATTAAGAACCTCTGAAGTCACCTGGTACCTGGGAAAACAACTTAAACTGGAAAAGAACAAGAAAAACAGATGATATGCAATACAGGGGGGAAAAGAAAGCCAGAAGACAAAGAACATGTAGTAAAGTGTATGGTAATTTTTGAGAAGATCAGAAAAAAAAAAACAAACCAAAACAATGTCCTATTGTAAAAGCACTGGTAATGCAATTCAAAAGAAAGCTTTCCAAATTATTTCTGTTGCAGGATTCTTATATAATACTTCAGAACTCACTAATGGAAACAACCCTCAAGAAGGTCCAATTCATCTGAGTAATTTGCTTTGAGAAAAATTCCTATGATGGCAAATACAGAATTATACTTGCTAATTGCTTTAGATACAAGCATTAAAACTTTTATTTCCTCACAATTCCAACTCACTTTAATGTCAATTGTAAAAAGTAATCTACACTAAAATACTGAATTCAGTTTTCAAATGGTGTATTTTATATTTAATATAGTATTGATTCTCCCCCTTTTACAAGTATTAGAAACCAGGTTTCTCGAATATTTGAGGTGTATCATGAGCAATGTTCTTACACCTTAAACACCACGGATACAGCAGTCCAAGTACACAGAGAACTGCCAAGATGATCCTTCTCAGTTTTTTAAATGTATTAGTTTTTTGTTAAATTCATTCTACAAAACTGTGAAACCAAATGTTTTGAAAAGAAAACTAAGAATTGATACAGGAGAATGTATCAGATGCAAATCCCTTCTCACACCAAAAGTAAAAATACAAACACTCATAAAACTGACCTTTTTTAATAGACAAAGCAATACTAATTTTTTACTGAGAAACAGGCTTTACAATTGCAGCACCCCAGAGAAAATTAAAAATCTTGTCTCCAAATGATGCAACAGTCATGATAAAGCTATCAAAAAATTATGGTATGAAATAAATGTGGTATGGAATATTTTAGAACAGCAAAAAGCAATATACCAATGAAATATTAAGATGACAGACCATATGGTTTACAAGTGTTTGTGGCCAGGAGATACACTTCTCAATTAACATGGGACTATTTACTCACCTTTCAGATAAGGAACAGTGACCACAGTACTGCCAAGACATGGCATCCAAAAAATGCCTTAGCAAAAAAAGAACACTTACCCTATAAACATGCACACAGTAGTTTAATTAGCACTTCATCTAAGTTGTGTATGTAGAGCAAAATGTAGTTCACAGTGCTGTTGATTCTCACTTGTTTTCATTAACATGGAAACCAAATTTGAGTCTCTATCAGACTTTATACCTGTCAAAACAGGTATGACATTTCTGTACCTCTTACTAGAATTCCTTATTTATTAAGTTCTTTCTAGAAAAGAAAAATTATTTCTAAAGACCTCTTCAGGAGGTAACTGTAATTTACTGAAAGATACCTTTATTTTAGTGACATAAATCATGCAAGTTATTAAAATTGCTAGTTGGCAATTAAAACTAGAATTTAGGAGATAGTTTTGATTGTGCATTATTTGTCTTTTCCTCGGAATGTCTATTTCACTCCAATGACTAGTTCACTGGAAGTTAAGCTGCTAGCAAGAAGTTAAAGTAATAAAAGCCTTCTCCTCTTCCATCCACCCTTCTTGTCACCTTTCCCTCTTTGACTTGTTCCTCAATTAAGATCTGTATGCAAGATCCAAAAGTCACAATATCCCCCAACAGTTAATTTTATTTCATCACATGCAGTAACAGTAATTTTAAATTAAAAACGCTGAACTTTCAAAATCCAAGATTCCTGTATATTCCTGAGCACTGCAGTCTACTTGCAAAGCTGATCCCTCCTCTAAGCTACGAGGGCTAGAGGAGATAAAGGAAATTTACTCCTTAGTGACTCAAGTCATGAAAAGAACTGATAGAGACGACTCACTAAGTTACAACGTAAGCATAAAAAAACCCTATCACATCAGTAAAACCATAAATATACATTGCATGAAATACACGCAGATACACCTATATTCCAGAAAATGCAACAAATTGGAAGAACATCCCTAATGGTAGTAACAACTATAATTAGAGCTGTTGAAAATAAGGAAAAAAAAAATCCAATTTTCCCTCACAGAAAAAAAATATTTATTAATCCAGTGCATTAATTATTTCCATTATTTCAATAAGACTGCAAAGGAAGCATCAATTTTATTAAGACGGGAATTTCTCTTAAAACTAATTAACAGCAAAAGTATTGGAATGTATTTGGGAAAAACCTCTATGCGTTAAATCTTCCCTTTCTGCTTTTAGTTCTGAGTACAAAAAGTCTTCTGCTTCTATGAGGCCTCATTTTCCATCTGCATCAGTTGCTGAGGATAGTCCTCAGCATCTAAATCCCGCAGAAAAAAAAACCTCCAACCAAACAAGTGTCATTAGAGTACTCAAAAATATTTACTATTGTAAGCTGAAGTCATTCTTTAAAAATAAAAAGAAATATTATACCTTGAACCACGTTAAATCACAGGTGTATTTTAATAAAAACTACTTAAATTCATATTAATTAGCAAGACAGCCACAAAATACTAAAAAAATCAGTCTATAAACCTTGTAACATATACTAGTGTATTTTACACAGATTAATAAAGAATTGGGTTGGAGAGTACTCCATTATGTAACTTCATTAACTACTGAAAAGCCTCTCAGCACATCACCGAACACTAATACCGTAAAAGACAGAAATGGATTGCAGTTTTTTGTGTGATAGAGAGCACGCACACACTCAACACTCCTATTTTACAGATTCAGCAGAAATGGTTTTCAAAAAGTTACGTATTCTCTCACATTCACCTTAGGACCAGCCATTTCTGATCTTTACAAAATGGAAGACGGTTCAGGATCTTTGTTTAGGCAAAGCTACCTTCTACTTGCCAAAAGACACAACTTGCTGGGGGGGCAGTTCTGACAGTGTGGTGTTGAACAACTGTGAACCTCCCAGTAAGCTTTGGTTTTGCCATTCTCCTATAGCTGGATGCAAACCCCAATGTGAAGTAAAGCTGACCTCCTTTCAATACACTAATCCTCATGTGATGTTTAAGTCAGGTCTACGCTGACAGTTTGGGGAAAGGAAGCAGTTTAACTGCACTAATATTACTCACACTACAAAGATCTTTAGGGGACACCTCACTAACCAGCAACATTTAATAATCCCCTGAAAGAAAATACTATTTACTACACAACAGCCTAATATTTTTAAAGAGGTAAGCCCACCTAGAGGCCCCTCAGATTTATGAGCATCAAGGTGATTGAAAGATTCCAGAAACTGAAACACATTTTTACTAAACACTATAATGTAAATCTCATTGTACAAGTTGGCACTCATCTATAGCAGCTGCCAAGTCCTATTACACAATCTGATTACAAATGTTGGAAATGTTAAAGAATGAACAATCATTACATTACTATTACTCTCAAAATATCTTACTGCAAGAAATAGTTTTTCTTAAGATTAGTTTCAACGTGATCTGTAAAATTTTTAAGTTTTCCTCAAAATCTTAAAACTGAAGGACAGCCAAGCCTCTCTTCGTAAGAGATGCTGCAGACCCCTAATCATCCTTGTGGCCTCCGCTGGACCCTTTCCAGTAGCAACTCGTCTTTAACTGTGGAGACCAGAACTGAGCCCAGCACTCCAGATGTGGCCTCACTAGGGAAGAGTACAACTCAAAAGTTTCAGTCAACTGCCAAGTGGCAAATACCTTAGAGTGAAACCCATCTGCAGTAAAAAGTCACTCTCACTAAACTGTTCAAAAACTGTGAGGTTTGTTGGTTTTTTCTAAGTTTAGGGTAGAAAGTAAACTAGATTAAGAAAACAGTCCAAAATACCTGCAACTCTCCAACTGTTAAACTTCAGAATTGCAATCTTGTCCAGTAAATAGACAAAAGCCATTAACTAGAATAAAAGCACAAATAACTGTATTTTCATTCAAAAGTTTATGTGCCTTCTAGAGACTTTTTGTAACATAAGCTGCAGCAGCTTTGTTTTGTACAGAACTCATACTTTCAGAATGCTGTGTTACAGGTCAAAAATTCAAATTACAATCTAACTTCTTAACAAAAAAGAAGATAGTCTAAAATAAGCCAAGATTTACCACAGAACCTACTTTGTTGATTATAGAACTTGGTCCCATATTGAAATTCGTGTCTTTCCTGCTTCATTCTTGCAGTTACTTGCTCCTTTTCTGAACTTTAATACTGCATTTAAACCACTGCATTAATATACTATTATTTCTGAGCTTTTCTCCCACCTCTCCCATTTCCATTTGCTGTAATACAGTAAAATATTGTATATAGAGTGTCTACAAAATAAAACTGACTAAAAAAGTATCTCATTTTCTCATAAGCTGTGGAAAATGTTATTAACCACACAAAAAGATTAAATGTATACAGAAGGCAAAATCAGGCCCCAAACAAACTGCATTTATTCAGTAGCTAGGAAAAAAATCCAAGTATTTTAATTCCATGCCTCTATTCAATCACTTTTACATCATTTACATCCAGGTAAAGGAAAATCCTACCATGTCCCCTCACTGCTTATGAAGCACTCTCTGGGGATGCAACTGCAAAGAAGGATGCTTTTTCCAAATGCCTTTGCTGTTGATTATTTGAGAGAAAACAGAAACAGATATTCTGTCAAATCTTCCCCTTGATATAACAGCTAACACTCACAAGAAAGGTCAGAATCTGCTTCTCAAATATTTTAAGATAAAATTCAGAAAAAAATTTTCACAACACAAAGGTGCTTAAAAGGTAACCACTTTTAACAGATCTGGAAATCCTTTGAAAAATAAGAGATAAGAATATATTAATTCTCTTAATAGCAACTTTCTCATTACAACATTCTGTCAATTAATCTGGTTCTGTTGGAGCTAAGAGCCACCTTAGATCCAAGGAACCAATATATGAAAACAATTTCTCCCATTTCTATTAGCTTCATTTTTTCAATGACAGTAAAGAAATTAAAAACATAAATTAAATACAGATCAAGAACTGAACATAACAAATATTTTTTTCTATTTTTTTACTGTTTACTTACCCACAAAACTACTTTCTGGAAGAAGTGTCCATCACATCACCAAGTTCACAACTGAGACATGTAATGGAATTACACTACACTCACAATATATTCACATCTTCACAGGCATATTAGAGAATTTTATGCTGCATCTTAGAATTATTCTGGTTTTATCTGAGCTAAAGAAACATCATGAGAACAGGTAAGTATCAAAACAGACTTCCATGGGAGCATGGAGTATACCTTACTTTCATAGAACAGACTGCAAATGATCTAAGATGCACTCCACAATTTACCCTGGTGGGTGTGGACTTGAAAGACTGGGCTTTGTTATCATGTACCATCATGCACAAATGCACTAAAATACTTAAATGAAAATCGGGTGTTATAAAACAATGCTGCATTTTAGATTTCCCAAATGTTAAGTTTTCCTTGCACAAAAACCAAATCTATACAAATATTAAAATAGAGTGAACACTGGATTGATTCAAAACAACCTTCCCCAAATGATTCAAAGATGAGATGTAGTGAAAGTTCTCAATGTTTACCTAGAAGAAAAATTAATCACCTAAGAATATCCTTTATCATGAAGTGTTTATGTAAAATCTAACTACTTCTTAATTGCAGTGTCAACGATAACACTGCAAAATCAACTTAAAACACTTTAAAAGCAGCACTCTAGTTACAGTGCACTAAATCTGATGCTTTGCCAGACTTTTGTATTAACAATTTTTCCTCACCAATCCGATACCAGATATGCTGACTAAATTATAATCAAAAAAAAAGTCCACTTGTAGTTGCTATCCTGTAACTCATCCAAGTCCCCAAGTAACAAGAACATGCAAATATTTGCCAGAAGGAAGCTGAAAGCCGAAGTTTTTCAATGCTACAAAGAGGTTCTGTAGGAGAAACTTCTCACAAGCAAAGAGTGTCTTTTATATATGTTACGGATGTTGCTTACAACCAGAATAGTTCAGTTTAAGATTTTTCCAATAAACTTTTGGCCTCTCCACAAATACAGCACATAAAACATAGAAAAACATGAACAGAGAAGCATCAATGAAACTTTCTGGCATGAAACCAGGCTCCATAATTTTCCAGCTAGCAGCTTTTACGACCTGTAAGCCAGTTACTGTAAAACTGGAGCAACACGAGGTAGACTTGAATGAAAACAGATCTTTGTTCATTTATTCATTTGAATAAATGAAGACCTGACTGAGGAAAACAATACACTGTACCAGGCAATTCTAGCATTTGCATCAAAGTTTAAGAAACTGGTCATCTAAACAAATCCAAAAAGATTAAGAAACATTGCTTTCTAGTTAAATACCCTGACCCAAGTCCACACACAGTAACTCTTCAGCCACAGTGTCTGCTTTCATCAAAAGATATTCAACGAAGACTAGTATTTTATATATATAATATAGACCCAAAGGTCAGAATCATGTTAGAGACACAATAGGGATCACAATCAATAGGGACAAACAAAAATAGCTGGTTCTTACCTAAACATAAAGTTCCTCTATAGTTAAAGAAATGTTTATTAATTCAGAAAGGGTGGGAGGAAACAAACACAAAGACTAGATAAGCAAATAATACTTAGAAAGTGTTATAAAAACCAGCATCCTGTACAGAAGAAAAACAAAACCTGAAGAACCTAATTTCATGTCTTTTTTGGATCTTTTATGTAAATATATTTAAAAGAGACAACTACCAGCTATCCTTCCACAAGAAGGTACACAAAACTGCATTCAGGAACTCTACTAAAAGCAGTGTGCTTTGTGCCATGTATGAAACAAAACTAATATAAACACTTTTTCATCCTACACAACTCTAGGCCTAAATCAGTGAGCCAGTAGGCCCTGCAGGAAATTGGAATGGTGACAAATTTTTTTAGCAGGGTCTGTTGTGATAGGACAAGGGGTAATGGTTTTAAAAGTGAGTAGGTTCAGAAGAGATGTAAGGAAGAAATTTTTTTACTATGAGGGTAATGAAACACTGAAACAGGTTGCCCTGACAGATGGTGGATGCTCCGTCCCTGGAAACATTAAAGATCAGGCTGGACGTGGCTCTGAGCAGCCTGATTTAATTGAAGATGTTGCTGCTCATTTTAAGTGGGTTGGACCAGATGGTCTTTAAAGGTCTCTCCCAAACCAAACCTACGTTTCTATGATAACGTGCAGGAAAAATCATCTTCAAATGGCAAACCTTAAATATATTTAATTGACTCTTGAAGTGTTAGTTTCTATAGAACTCCCCATCTTTAAATTAAGTTACAAAACAACTCTACCAAAACTGACGTTTTTACCAAAAAACACTACTTATTAAAAATGCTAAGAAATCTAACATGTTATCTCTGGAAAAGTATACTTGATGGAAGACAGAAGTGTCAGGTTTAAAATCCATTTTCCTCATGGAAGACACAAGACAAGCACTAGCTCTGGTAACGAGAAAAACCTACTCTCACAAGAAGGCCTGTGAAATATTCAGGAGAGAAATTATAATATTTTAATAAAAAAAACCCTTTAGCCTAGTATCAATAGACAGGCAACCGCACTAAGACAAGTTTACTTCTATGTCTCAGTTTACTGCATTACCACTATCAAAATTTTCTGCTCAGTGAGAGCTACTGAAGCAAAACGCGAGAGGCAAAGCAAAAGGTCATACTAAAAAAATAAACAACAAAACAACTACTTGGAAGGCACTGACTGTAAGAGACAAACCAGATCTATAAACAAGCTTTCCTCATACTATGCAACAGAGCCTTTAACAGGTTTCCTCACACCAAAAAATATTTCACTTATTGCTTCTTGGATGTTTTCCTCTTTCTTTAAAAACAGACCCTTTGAATAAAGACAAACTTTTCTAACTAGAGGAACTTATTTCGGCTGCAAGACTCAATGCCACCAAGTAAGATCTCAGGATTTAGACAGGTTGGTGAGTCCAAAATAGGTACGAAGTAGACAATTGAAACTGAAAGTTAGTTTCTTCTTAGTCTGGGTAAATACGTGTACAAACTCCAAGTCAAACTTAACTCCAGTAGCTGAGGAAGAAAAAATGAAAATTATTAAGGCAAACATTAATTTTAGCTTCTTCAAAATATATATGGCATTTATCAAACACATTACAAAAAACTCATTCTTACTTGTCAGAATATAAAAAATTGAAGAACTTTGTATTTGAGGAACTTAAGTTGGATAACCAGATTTTTTTAAAATTGTCAGCAGTAACACTTTTTGGAAATAACATTAAAATATAGAATATAGACTTATTAAATCTGCTCTTAAATAGATTTTATCATTTTATGATAAAATTGTTACAAAACAGGAAAAGCTAAGTATGCAAACAGAGTATACTACAAACAAGCATACCAGATGCATTTGAGGTCTTTCTATTAATAACTGAACAAAAACGGCATCTACTAAAGCTGAGGCCTCATTAAACATCAAGATTGACAAAGACAGATGACCTTTTGCCATTACATATGAAACATAAAAGGCATTTAGTTTCTTGATCATCAGCCTTACTGAGGGAAAATAAAGTTATAAACAAAATCAGATAATCTAGAGAACATGGAAGCAAAATTCCTTATCAATTACTGTAGAAGAGAACAAATCTGGAAATGCTTAAAAGCATAGTGCAACACATAATTTTATGTTAGAGATTTATTCACATCTGATAGCACATGAAGGTACAAAAATTACTTATGAATAGTCACTTGTTCTATTTTCAAGTTCACGTGAAGTACATATTAGTATTTTCTGAAATGCTTTGAGCAAAATTAGAAAATGACTGCAACAGAGTAAAAGATTAGTCTCCTAAATGTAACATAAAAAAATTTATCACATCACTTAAATACTCACAGTTCACATATACAGAAATAAAAAATTATAAATAAAACACTGTAACAATTATTTGCTCCATTACTGGAAAAATTACTTTAAGCAGCAGCCTTGAGACACAAAAACTTAATCTAGAAAGTCAATTATGAACCATACTAAAATGGTCATGGAATACTTACAACCAAAAGATACCTTATTCCACAAATAGCTTCAGTTTATGTATATAAGTACATAATATGGTACAACAAGATGGCTGAAGTTCTGCATTGACTTTCAAGCAATGTCTTTGTGTACTAAAAGGAGATGACAGTTAAAATAATTTTTTCTACCTGACAATGTAGAAAGTAACAAATGCCTGACAATGCCTAAAGTAACAATTTTAGTATCTGAAGTAAAAAGAAACAGAAGAAACGCATGATTTAAGAATCGCTGCACTGGTGTATATCACTGCACTCCTGCAAAAATAAAAATAATTTAATGCTACTGCCAAAACTAGGACCACCCCCAAAACCACAAACTGCATATTTATAAACTGCTTGCTCAAAGGCCTATGGCATGCTGCTTTAGGCATAGGAGGAAACTTGACCACTGAAGTAAACCCACTGCCAAGAAAAGCAGGAATGTTTTGTCAGGTTGGCGTTTTTTAGTTCTGTGTTTAGTGATCTGCCTTTTTCCAAGCTCGTTTTACCTTAAAAGGCTTTTAAAGTGTCAAACACGAGCTACTGCTTCCACAAGTATGTATGCTGGATTGCAGTAAGGAAGTAATTCATGCCTCCCAACCATGCTCTACAAAAGAGCTTTTATAAAGCAGCAAGAAACAAAGACTTTATTTATACAACCTCACAAAACTTCACCAGCATCAGCTTCACTAAGTACACTAGGATGTCAAGATAAAATAACCAATATTTATTATTAGAAAACAGATCAAATTTGAAAAGATTCTTGGAAATTTTTTATTAATTTCACTGGGCATTTCCCTTAGTTTAGAGTAAGGTAGGAAATAATTCTGTGAAAATTCAAACTGCTTACCCTACCAGAGCTTTTGAGAATAACAGTATCAGAAGATGGGATAAAAATACAGTTCCACTCACTTGAGAGGCACAAAGTGCAAAAAACTACTCCTGAATTACAGAAGTCGGAGGAAATCTGACAGTCTTGTTCCAAACATGTCTAATGCTTAACTTGAAAGTGAACATAGAGGTGTGGTATAAGACATGCCTCAGTAGGCTCCAAACAGTAAGAAAAGAAAAGCTACATTTATAAATGCTCCAAAGAAGGACAAAATTCCTAGAACAAAAACTAAGTATATTGGGAATATGAAGCTATGAACTTCACTCTTGTTTTGCAATGGGCTTTTTTACTCCCTTGCTCTCATCTGTCATGGCTTTTGATACAAGCCCACTACAATCTCCACTGCTGAAACAATCCCCACTGCTTTAGTGGCTGCCACTTTATGCCAATACTTACACAACACACTTGAGCAGCAGTGCTCCTGCAAGAAAAACTGAAGGAAGGCAAAACAACATCTACAAATAATTCCTGAAAAGGCTACGAGATTAAAAAGAAAAGTATTTATTATACAAAGTCTTACATGAAAGAACACAAAGCATTCAGAAGTTTAAACTCATTTCACAGGAAACAGTTCCCTTACGCATCCAAGTTACACTTGAAAAAAAGAGGAGTTTCCAAGGAGGGAGGAGGGCAAGGACATCCAAAAATCTCAAATCCCTCTTTAAACCATCAGTAAGAGGAGCTGTAAGTTGGTATTGCAGCTATTGTTTCATTAAGTACAATACCCACCTATTTCACAGTGTTACTATAGAATTAAATCTGTGCACCACAAAACTAATACTACAATTCCAACATATTTTGGTCTCATGTAGACACATGAAAACTATTTTAATATGCTGAATCCAAATCACTCTAAGTTGGTGATATGAATAAAAGTAGTTCCTGAAACTGGCATTATGTGGTAAAAGCACTCTGACTGAGACTTAACAGTGTAAATCTAAGCAAGAGATTCACAACTAGATAGTAACCACTGCAAGTATGAATAATTAATCTATTACCAGCACTCAGAAGTACTTTTAAAAAAAAATACTTGTGCTGTTGAAAAAGAAAATATTGCTTTCAATCACCATCAGCAAGATCCTCTTTCAGACAGAGGAATGTATGCAAAATAAAAATCAGCAAAATACTACAGGAAAACAAGCTTCCCAATTATGGTACTGTGAAATTAAAACAACATATATATTGAGATATAACAACAGATTTTAACTAACCGACTTTTAGAAAGCAAGGGAAAAAGAAATACGTAAGAAATGTCTAAGAAATATGTAAGTCTTTATCAATAACTTATCCAGTAGAGATCACAGAACTAGATTACTAAATTGTTTAGGCATCACTAGGCTGCCCATTAGATTAACAATCAACGCAATCAAATTTCTAATGTACATTGCCAGAAACAAGAATGCTTCAGGAAAGGAAATCCCCCCACAGAAAATATTTTTATCATCTGTAACTAAACAAAGTAACTGGTCACTGCATTAAACTTGTTTACAAGATGCTTTTCAAAAGTAGTCATACTTAAAAGAATCAAAGTTTAATGACTATGGGAAAAGATACAGATAGAAACTTTCAACAGGAAAGCCTAACGCTGCAACCCTATATGAGAGGTTCCAGTTCTGGTTGTCATTGCACTTACCATTTATCCTCCTCTTTTACACTGAACAGTAAAAAGGGATAGGATATAAGTGAAGGACGCTTACTTTTCAAAGCTTTTAAGAAACAAAAACAAGGATTAGAAACAATGATTATTGTCCTTCTAAATACATGGTTGGCAGGAGACTTTAGTATGTCATAAGGATTATGCCAGAAGAGTTTATCAAGACCTGATATGGTAAAAAAGTATCCACCAGTATCAAAAAATGGAATTCTTACCAACAGTCAACTTTTAAAATAGAGAATAACTTTTTCAGTATATGTACAATGATAATCTAAGACTAGAAGTAAGTACCAGATGGAATCTGTTCCCAGTAAACAAGTAGTAAGAACAAATAAAAACAAATCAGTTGTATAAGAAATTCTAAGTTGAAAACAGATTTGATGTGTCATTTTGCAATCTCCAGACGTAGCTTACAATTTTTGTCTGCTGCAAAATGCAAAGGCTTTTTCAATTACCATTCACACTAGGTAAGTACAGTTATCTAAAAAAACGTTGTAACGAACACCTATGAAACGACAGGCATGCTTAGCCACAGAGCTGCCCTGATTAGAAACTTCTGCTAAAGAAAGTAAACACATCACTTTCAATTTTGTTTCATTCTTCCTTTTTTTAAGTTTCAAAGAACATCAGAAGTAAAACATACATCAAAACATGACCAGAATACTAAAGGCTAGTCTAGATAAAAGATTTTTGTCATGTATTATTGTATATGTCACTGCAACTTCATATGACATTTAAAAACAACACCTTTACATATAACCTTCAGCACTTTTAGTAGGGCTGTTACTGTACAGCTACAAGTATATATTCTTGCAGTGCATAATTAGTACCAGATGAACCCAACTCAGTGGGGAAGCTACATTCTTCCAAACCATTCTCCCACCTTTGCCTTTCCCCTCCAAAAATTTCAACGTATAAAAGTCACAAAAATCGTGCCTAGTGATTGAAGTGCTTTCCATTTGAACCACTCCTCTTCCCTTCTTACCCTACATTTTTGCCAAGTCCAGCACACCAACTTGGAACAGTTTTTATCTACATAATAGTTTGAAATTTAAAAATGTAGATAAGCAAGGAGGATGGTCAAACTGTGGCAAGCAATTCAAGCACAGAGACTAAATAACATTATCTCAAGACAGACACAAGAAGAAAAACTGTAAAGGCTGCGGTGGCCAATGTTATTTGGTTTTCCCCAGCACTCCAAGTTGTAGAATATAGGCCACAACTTCCTAACAGCAATGGAATCTGAGGGAGCTACTACTACCCCAAGCCTGTGGGGGTTGGCTCCCCACCTTCTCTGCAGTGAGAAGCACAGGCCTCACACACCAGGCACAGGAGGATTATGATGGGTAGCTTACAGGGTCAGAAAGTCAGGCGAGCCTAAAAGATGTTACATTAAGATATTAAGGTGAAATGAAATTTTACATCTGGCAGTACAGAAGTCACAATCTAAGTACTATTTCTAAATTACATCAGGCAACTGTTATATGCTATTTACCAAAGTATGTTTAATAATATTTGGAACACACTAAAGGACAGTATGAGTTTTGAACTCCTAGTCTTCATTAGCCCGAAAAAAAGACATGCTGAAAGCAATTTTCTTTTACAGTGTGAGCACTTATGGAAATACATGACTGACTGCTTTCTGATCCAAGTCCCTCAAACACAGTGTGCAAAATCAACTGATACCTATTAGTAAAATCAAAAGAAGTATTTTGCTTTCTCCCAGTCTTTACTAAAAACACTAAGTGGCAGAGGATGGGGAAAAACATTCTGCCAAGAGCAGGAAATCATTTATTTTCTAGCATCTCTTAGGATGTCTCAGAACATAGGTAATAAATTCTTTGTAACAGAAAATTTTATGCTATAGAATGTAAAATAGCTATTTCTTCCACAAAAACAGAAAGTAGCTGAGAAATCAGCAGTTCATTTTTGATTCATGTATCAAGTTGTACCTGTGAAGCGGAGCAAATTCCCCTCTTGCAGACTACAGTTGTTGTAATAACATAGAAGAGCATTGTGTGAATCGCTTATTCATTGATTCCTCCCTAAGAATTTATTGGGGTAACAGTAAAAGCTATCCTACTCATATGAAACTAAAGCATTCCCAACACAGGTTGCGTTCATTCAACTGATTTGGTTGGTAGAAAGAAAGTCATATTCCTTCACCAAAACAGATCATCATGAAAATTTAGAATTTGACTCCTCTGATGCCACCATTTTGCTAGTCCTGCAGAGGCAGAGTATATCTAAATTATTTATATAAATAATGTAGAAATTATAGGAGAGGACAAGTTTTTCCCACCTTTATAATCTTTCAGTTTCCTTTAGTAAAGATTTTTATGTTTTCCTCATCTAGTTTTACAATAGGGTCAAAAGGAAGAGTGATTTTGGGCTCCATCTGAAATTAACACTGCCCATTTTGTTTATGGAGCATATTATTCTTAAGGTAAGCATAAACCAAAACAAGCAATTCAAACAAGCTTAACAGCATGAACTGGTTTAAAATTTAAACCTTAGGCAGACTAAGGCACCTCCTCATGGGAACATCATTGACTCCCAACCCCTTTCCCAAATAAAAAAAGACAAATTATCTAAACACCTTAAGGTAACTGAAGTGTTACATCACTAGCTTGTAGGAAAAATAACAGTGATGTCATCATACAGGAGAATAACTACACTACTGAGTATGTACCACTTCTCTCAGGAGAATGATGGAATTCTAAATTAAAAACAGTAAACATGAAGATAGCAATTCAATAGCTAATACAACAAATAATACAATAAAAAAATCATTTTGCAATTTGGACTTTCATCATAGAATTTGACTTACATTGTCCATGAAATTTGGCTTAAATCCTCCCTCCTGCTGACGGCGTAATTCCTCCTGTTCCCTCTGTCGTAGCATCTCTTCTTCACGACGTCTATGTTCTTCTTCGTGTCTAGAATGTTTTTCAAAAATTGTGTCAACTTAGTATCTTGACCTGTTTAGGCTTGTACTCAGCTCAGGACATAAGATCAAGCATATAAACAAAATCAGTCATTATTTACTTTTTTATACAGTGTAAGGCACTAATCTACTCCACTTGATGAATTTGAATATTATTGAAGTATTTTTAAATTTGCAATACCAGTACAGACTATATGTAGTCTTTCAGGTGCATACTGGTAGGCAGGTTAAAACTTTTTAACAAGTCACTATGGATTTAAATATTTCAATATTGCCAACAGATACATTTTTAACTCTGAGACGTGTTTGTGTTGTTCTTTTTTCTTAACATGTGTTGTGATATTTAACACAAAAAGTATAAATCAGCATGATGACATTGTCTATTTTCTTACATTTCAGCAGACATGAAAACAAATATTTGCAATATACTAGAACATCAAACGAAATTACCCTCTAAAATCCCACGTCAGACTATAAAATAGCAACGCTACAGTTCTATATGCAGATCACCTGCCCATAAATCTTAGAAGCATGTTCATATCTATTACAGCTATGCTGCAGTGACAAGGTTAAAATAAATATGAAACAAAAAACTACATTAAGACATTTCTACACTATTTAGAAATCTCAGAAATTTACAACAGAACTAGTAGAGCTGACACAAACGAAAAAATTCAAGCAAAACTTGAAACCATTCTTTAGCATTATATTAACACTATCAGAAACAGCACATATTATGCTTTTGAAAAGCAAAATTTCTAGCAGCAGAAACATTTCTATCTGGTATCAATAGCAAGCTCCACAAGCAGAAGAATCTAAATTCATGCAGGCCAAAAGCGGCTGCATGCCACACCTTTGCACAGTAGAAGACAAAATACCTCAATTGTATCTGCTTGCGTTTTTGAAGTTCTTGATTTCGAAGTTCTTCTAAGCGCCTCAATTCTTCTTGACGACGCATGAGATCTACCGGGATTAAAAGTGTATTTAAATATAAAAGCTACCAATCAATAGTGTGGCAACATAAAACCTGTTATTTTTGTCAGATTACAGTTATAACATTCAAATTTTAAACAAATTCATCAATGCATTTAACTCATTTCTCCCCATAAAGCTATGGAAAAACACACTGGATCTACGGCTCACAAAGGCAAAAATGTACAGGATGGGCAAAGCCTCCACAGCAGGTCATGACAACAGAAATCTGAAGTCCTCAAAAAAAAGGAGAAAAACCTCACAATCCCTTAAATCACATCCTGGCTTTACATCTGGCGCAGGGCATCAATTTTCTCACAATGCTGTATACTGCTAAAGTCACACTACCAAGTACACTATACCTACTACACTACTGGTACAATATATATGGACTTACTTATACTCTCCACTACCTATCACAGACCACTGTACATGGCACGCATCAGAAAAAAAAAGTTGTAAGAATTTTGGTGCATGAAATCCAAACCTTCATGGAGATTTATCACATGACTCTATAGCAACTTAGAAATTACCCGTATTTTGACCCCCATCAGAAAGGAAGAGCCACAGCCTCTTTAAAAGCACTTAAAATGCTCTTAAATAGAAGGGCACAACTCACAAAAGTTATTACTTTTGCTGACCAGTCACATTACATTATGTGTAACGGAAATGTATGCTTTCTTCAAAGAATACTAATTCTACCTTTTGTGAGGAAGCAGTTGTCTTTTCTATATTCAGAGTATATTAGGCACAAGACATTATTTATAGACACCACCAGGAACATTCCACCCATACAAACTATTATTTGTCTTTTATGCTTTAGTTCAACTATTCTGCACATTTCTCTATGTGTTTCTTTGCTATACTAATTAAATAATCTTTTTAGCTATGCAAATCACTTTCCTCAAAATTGCATCAACGTAAATTATTGTAACTTGAAATTTTACTTTGATATCCCAAAACTACAATGACCAGTATATTTTGCCCAAATATCACGTATTTGTTGTCATTTCTAACAAAGATTATCACAGTTTTACTCTCACAACATCCTGATTAACATTAGAAGTCCTTTCTCAAGCACATTTTGCAGGATCACTTTTCCAATCTCTTCTGCAAAATTAACACATTTCACACTTGAATAGAATATGAACATTGAAGATTCAATCAAATCACAAAGTCTGAGGGCCGCTTCTTTCCAACAGTGCTTGCCACAAAAGGCCTGGACACTATTATCCTGATACTTCAGGAATGTCACAAGCACACTATTTTTCCTTTTAAATAACCTTCAGAATATTTCGGAGTGCAAGTGTACTCTTCTTTTAAAATGAACCTTTAGGTTGCTTCAGGGTATTAGAGATTAAGGACTGGCACTTTCTATACTCAACACTGTCCACTGTGGGAAAAGATGTTTCCTTTTCAGTTCTTTGTAGCATTCCCAATTTCTCAGGCACACTGGCACAGGATTTTCCTACTTTCTCTCCATTAGTAATTGCTACAAATTTATCATTTACTGCCCTTTGCTCTTACGGTGTAGCACACTACTTTTCCCACTGTTTTCTTAATTTTTTTCCATTGCATAGTTATGACTATTGCCTTTGTTGAAATGGTTAGTATTTTAAAGTTCAACATAACAATTCATGATTCAGTAGCATTTGACAACAGCAGAATCTTGGCACAAAGCCTTACAAGCCAAGGGAAAATACTGATATACAGGTTTGGGCTGTGCACGAGAGCCACTCTTATTAAAAGCTCTGCATTTAATTATAATTCTTTACTGACATATGTTGGACACAGGCTCTTTCTCTGAACTGAAAAAATCTGAAGTAAGGCAACTGTGGGGAAAAAAAACATTTCTTATGCTTCTAAAAGGACAACATCTTTATTTTATGCTCATCCTTCCACACAGCAGATGGAAGAAGGTAAAAGTGTACTCTCACCTCAGAAGTTAATCCCACAAGTTGGAATACCAACTCCACAAAGCCTTTTAAGCAGTTTTAGCTGCTGATTTTTCAGGTTCTAAAAACGGAAAATAAATGCCAAGCTTCCACTAATTGATATAAAAATTAAGCTTCTGCTGAAATTGAGTCACGCTTTCCAGTATTTTCATAATCTATTTAACCATCATTATGAGAGAATATTTATAAAAGTTTGACACATACCACCAGTATGTAGATCAGAAATATCATGTAATTTACTTACACATGGAAACACGTATTCTGCTTTACAAATTGCTTGACTCAGTCTGTCAAAATATGACACTTAAAAGTGAAAAATTACACATATCAAAAGAATGAAATCCACCTTCAGTATTAATACCACACCACAAAAATATGAGTACTTAAACCAACACATTTTAGAGTTCAAGTCCTACTAACTCTCATAAAGCAGTTTCTACAAAACCTTCACCTGCAGAAGTATATGGACCAGTAAGCTCATCATCTTCTTTTTAGCTCCTACATAATTATTGCATTTCATATTTCTTAATAACTAATGCATCTTTAAATCTGACTTGGTGCATCAGGTATACAAAAATATTAATTCTAGGTTCTAATGCCTCAGAAGTTTCATTGCATCTTTCTTAAAAACCCTGTGATGCAATCTCATTAATATAATTAATATTCTCGGTATAGCATAAAACTTAGACCCACACACACTGTTCAGACCAACAATATTTAGAGGCAGCTAATCTCTTAAAAAAAAAACAAAACCCTAAGTGAAAGAAACAACCTTATTTTCATACATACTGAAGCTGGAGTACTGAGACTAAAACAGAAGGAATACTTACTAACCCCTAGATCTTGGAAAACATCTGCAGGTCAATAAGCAGAAATCTAACTAGCTGAACAAAATTCCAAGTTATCTGGTACCAAGAAAGTGCTCTGCTAACCGAACTGTGAGGGGAAAAAAAATCCTCCTCCCACACTAACAGAAAGCACATTTCCTCACTGGAATATTAGCACCAAATGCATTTATGTTCTAGTGGCTCTGTAATGGAAGCAGTAATTCTCTTCTTTTTCCATATAAAAGTGGGGTTTAGCAGATATTCCAAAAGAGGAATGTCTTTTCCTTCACACTGTACTTAAAAGAAACCCCAATATCTACAAAACACATCTAAACTGTTTTCCCATGTTTTACCATCAAGACATTTTCTATCTTAATATATAGGCTACTGTCATGTTATCAAACTTAACATAATTAAGGCGTGATAATTTAAGAAAAAATAATCCCTAATCTTGCCCTCAAGCACAGGCAACAGGTGAATGAATTCTAAGAAAATAAAGAGGATGAGTTCTAGAACTGGACCATCAGCACTGTTAAATATTAGCAATTAGGTAAGTCAATGGTAAATTTATCTATTTGGTAAATATATCTTCAGCACTGAACCATCTTAGCAAATATCAATCACATACACACAAAATTAAAAATATATGTCTAATTGAAAAGGGAGGGCTATATGGTGTATTATAGGCATTGCTGTTTTAACATGCACATTCCTCACCTGTAAGATACACCTACACTTGCATGCAAACTAAACACTTAAACATTTTTTCTTGGAAAATAAACCAAGAAAGAACACGACAATTGTCATTTCAGGTCCCGCAAAACAGTTTACAACGTCACTACGCTCTTTATTAGAACTTATGTATTAGATCTTATGCTTTCTATGCTATATATAAAAATTATGTTTTTAGTAATTATGCTCTGTATAGGACCTTATAAAAATAGCATGGCTTCACACTGAAAGCATTTGTGCCTAGTCACGAAAACCACACTAAATAAACTTCTTCCTAATGAGAATTTTCAGTTGCAATAGTTTTAAGAATACTATATAAAACTATATATATTCCTTTAAAACTCCTCCCCAGTCATGAAAATGTTTAAAGCTGATTTTAGAAGACTCTGCATTTACATGCAATATAATCAAGCATTTAGGTTCTCTAACTCCATCAATCTAGTAACTACTCTGATCTACCTCATATACTTTCAACGTGCCTTCGAGTAAGCAGGAAAAAAATTAAAACAAACCAGTCCCACACAGGGAAGTCATACTATTGACAAAAATGTCCCTTTGTAAGTGTAAGCTTTAAGTAAAGCCAAGTAAGTGCAGCAGACAAGTTCTGCCAGTTAGCTGGGATTAGGTTTCAAAATGCAACCACTGCTTAGAATCTCATCAAGTTCACATCACTTTGAAATGACAAGGCATTCTTATTCAGTCTATCAAACTACCTGTTGTACTGTCTTATGATCTAACACTCTTAGGGATAAGAATTTTTTTTAGGTAGCCATGATCTCCCTTTAGATTTACAAAAAAAAAAACCTTTAGTACTTGCCCTGCTACTGTTCTCTCTGCCCAAGAAACACAAGCTTCACCCTGCTCCATTTGTAAAGACAAGGCTTGAAAGCAATTGCTAGAGGAGTCTTGCCCCCAACTAGAAGACAAGATGTTCAAACAATCAGAAAAAAAGGGATACATAATCTTAAAATTTGAAGAACGACAGAAATTCATGCCAACTGTGTGCTATTTTGAGTTGTTACATACATGTAATACTAGGCACACAGCGGACTTCTCAGCTGGATTTCAAAGGAAAAAAAAGTAACACTAGCTACTGTAACATTTAATATCATACTAGAGGTGTACAAAACAGCTACAAGTACAAGCTATCATTTTATTTTTTCCTGCACATGACTGACAAATAGTACTCAGTCCTATCTAGTCCCATAAGCAACATCAAAAAATGGAAAATAATCTTTACTGATGAGTGTGAAGCTACCATTTAATTACTTTACATGAGCTACTTGACTAGACAAATTTAAGTGAAGAAAACAGACTCAGATAATCATCCCTTTCTCAGCTTCTTAATTCATTTCTGCAAATCATTGAGGAATATGTGTAAGGAGAAATACTACCTCCTTTTTCTCAGTTAAATGCATTTAATTAAACAGTGGTTGGCAAAATCTCCAAGTATAACATACAGCACAATACGCTAAAAAAAAAAAAGTGTGACAAATTTAATACTAGTAGATTATCCAATATTACCTTGCCTCATCAGCATTAACTGATGCTCATGTCTAGCTGCTTCCATTTCTGCCTCTAGTTTCTCTTTGGCTTCTCTAATGTTCCTGTCAACCTGTTCACGCTGTTGCTTTTCCATCTCATCAAGAGCCTTCCACCGTGAAGCATACTCAAACTCAAATGTTCCAGGCTGAGCAAAACGTGGAGGCTGTTCTCTTTCCCTAATAAAAATTTTGCAGTTAAAATGTACAGAAGGACACATTTATATCAACAGCTGCAACAGTCAGAGAATGTAAACAATCACTTCAAGTGCAGATCTGACTTTACATCAACCTGTCAGATGACTATATTCCAAACCAGACAAAGCTTAATTCAGCTGTTAAGTCAAGTGACAGAGTAACAGAGACAGTTTTCCAAAAATTGTCCAAATAAAGACCTGTCCAATTTATTTAAGATAAAAATTCATATTTACATCGGTACAAAATACTAAGTTGCAACACCAGATTAACTGTGTTCAATCTTCTAAAGCAAGCAGTCAATTCATAAAACCAGTTATTTAGAAAACTATCAAAGTTTACTAGACAGCTCAGAATGTTAGCCAGAATCCATACACATTAAAAGGTGTCAACATTTTATTTCCTGTTCTAACACTAATACTGCACCTAACAGTAACAAATTTTTTAGGAAGTGGTATTCTACAGCCTTACGAGAATAAACATTTTAGCTTCAAGCAACATGATTTTTAATGGCAAATTACAATACTAAAAATAAGTATTTTCAGATTAGGTGACTTCTACCTCATGATCAAGACTCACTTTCTTATGTCATGCTCAAAGTTTTATCTGAACTGTGGAAGCTGCAAAGATGCACCCTCCAGTGACTTCGCAAACAGTTATGGGGCTGTTCAGAGAACATAAAAATCTGTGGGTACAGAAATCTCTGCAGGATTAGACCACACCCCTATTCCCTAAAATACTGTAACTTGTCTGGCAACAAGCTCCCACTGATTGCAGTGTAGGCCAAGAATCTCTCTACTTTAAATACACATAGAATGTAAAACCAACAAGCCAAGTCTGAATTTTACTATGATTAGGAAATTCTGGGAAGGCCCTGTTTAATCCTTTGACACAGAACAGCATGACATACAAAACACTACTTCCTGGTACTCAAACCCCAAAATAAAAATTAGTGTATATTTATCAAGGTAACTAACTACATAAATCATGTTTTATAAAATAAAGCTAATCACAACTTACTTGTGGTACTGTTGCGTTTTTTGCATTAGCTTCTCTGGGAGTCCATCTTCATCATCAAATTGCTCCATTGGTTCTACAACAACAGGTCGAGGTGTTCTGGAAAACATTTTCAATATAATAACTGAATTATAGATCAAGCAGTTAAAGTTACCTTAGCATTTTGAGGAAACATTCCAGAAAGCTGATATGTACTCTATAATTCCTGTATCTTGCCTTAAATCATAGAATTTCAGTGAAACCCGATTTTAAGAATTACCTTTGAAAATAATTGTTTCTATGCCAAAACCAGCTGTTCAGCCCAGAAACCACAACTTACTTGACATAGTTCTGTTTCCTATGAAGGAAAGATTTTTTAAAATACCAAAGCCATCTAACAACAACTACAACATACTTAGGAAGGAACTACCATTTTGCTTCCACCAGTTAGGCAACACAAGGGACCATGATTATACTGGGAAAGACTCAAATTCAAAACAGAATAACACAACCTAATTTGGTATTTCTACAGAGTTTTAGAACTTAGTTTTGGAAGTTCCTCCACAATTGAAAACAAATTAGTAATTTGGCATTAATACTCCAGTGATAATTAGAAAGACATTTCTGCTTAAGTTATTTAAGCTATTTAAAACCCATTCTTTGAACAACCATACACTCACAAACCAGAATCCTAATTCATCTTTGAAAATCGCGTCCTTGAAATGTAGTAACCAGAGGCACGTATTAGCCAGTACTGACAGAGATAGCAGTATAACAATCCTGAACTGTGTAAAAAGCTCGTCAATCTTGGGAGCAGAGCCTACAAAACATACCTTAAAATGCTAGAAACACTATTTACAAAACACCAGCACTCATTTATTATGTTCCACACCTATATTTCACTTTGCAGATCATCACCCACCACTTTGGGCTTAGGGCTAGGTTAAAAAGATGAAGTCTGGAATCACAGGGCATAACTCAGCAACTGTTTCTTCTGATGATACCTGCATGGCAACTGATGACAGTTCTGCTTTTTAAATGCAACTGAACTGTAGCACTAACAAGTTATGATTCAAAACAATTTTAAATCTATGGATTAATGTTTCAAATGTCTAGTTGTGATCCATTTAACCCACAAATTTAAACATTTTCTTCTGATCAGGCAAAGAGATTTCAGCTAATAAATGTGAAATTTTAGACTCTGAAGCAAAACATAAAAATATCATGGCAGCAGATTCATCCTAATTATCTTTGCAACTGTGCTTTAGGGAACATGTCAGCCACCTAAGCAAGACAAAGATCAAGTGCTTTTTATTCACTCAGGCTACAGTCAGAAGGTCAATTCAACTTATCTATCCAGCTGGTAAAACAAGAATACTACCCCTCATATCCTGGCTTCTTTTTCCCTGCCACATCTCTCATGCCAAAAACAACACTCGTGTAACACTGGAATAGATTAGCTGCCTTGTTTGGCTCACCATGCTTCCATTCAAATACCAATGCCAAGAAAACCCAGGGGATAAGAACAAATTGCTGGCACCTCCTGATAACAGCAAAGACCTATTCAGATTGAATTTACTATGTAACTACCAAATCCGTTCAGTTGCACACGAGATTTATGAGATTATCACAAAAAATAGGAGTTCCAGCCCCCTTACCCACCTGCAATCTCCTCCTGATAACATTTGCTCCTGCACCTGACATTGGCAAGCACCATCATGTGCTTAAACAGACCAAAACGAACCCAAGAAAAACTGAAAGCTTTTCTGTTTTAGCAAGCCCAAGCGGCTTACGGAAATATCATGAAGTTCTCAAGCAGATAAAAGATCAACAGCACAGCCAAGGCAAGAGAAGAACTACAAGTTCCCCAGTTCTGTGAAATCACAGCCTTATTTTCCCAAATGAGAATCAGAAAAATAAAAATTAAAAAAAAAAAATTACTATTCATCATTTTACATAGTCTTTCAGAAAGCATTTGAAAATGTCACTTGTGAATGTGAAGTACAGCACTGAACAACTCTCTTCAGCACATACAAAAATAACAGATGCAAGAGAAGTTCTGCAATTTGCAAGTTTGTTCGCCCTTGAAATAGAAGGTTTCCAGAGATTACTGCTATAAATCTCTGCAGAATCTCAGTCTTTATTTAAAAGCAACAAAAAAAAATCTGGCCTTACAAGCCACAAATAAAATTTTTGAGATAGAAACATTTTCCTTCATGTATGGAAAGATCAGAAATGTTGTGCATTATTTTGTTAAGCAAAAAAGAATTATTATTTTGTCATATTATTACTGGGATTACAAAGACTGCAATTAATGAAAAAAAGTCTCACTAAAAAACGCCCTACTATGTAGAGCAGTAAGTAAATTTTCTTGCACGTAAGCAAGAAAACACTAAATTTTGCTCTCAGACTCTCATATGGTAATAAATCTTATCAACAGTAAGCAGAGAATGATGGTTTTCTTAAAAAAAAATCAAAAGTATTTGGAGTATTCATGTAAAAAACCTTAATTTTTCACCTCACGACTTTCATAATTTGAAAATTAAAATAAGAACTAGAAAACGCCAATGAATGCAGCTTTTGTTCACATCAGAAAGATACACTCAGACAAATTCAAACAAAAGACTGGGAACTTACGTTGTTAGCAAGAATGCCCCATCACTGCATCTTTCTAGAGCTTTTCGTGCTGGAGGCTTTGCTGCAAACTCTACGAAACCTTTTCCCGTAGCTCTGCCACGATCATCTACTACAACAACCGCTCTTTCCACCGGCCCGAATTGAGAGAATGCTTGTTCCAGCAGCTCATTAGAAACCACAGGTGAAAGATTCTTGACAGTTAAGGCAGCTCCGTGTGTAGCAAATCGAATTCGAAGTGGTCTGCTCTTCAAAATAGTACCATCAAGTTCTGCCTTCGCTATTTCAGCCAGGGTCCTAGATTCCTTTATCAAGATATAAAATATTTCATAGATTTTATTTTCAAAGACAACAGATGCCACTTACATGTGTCCCCCCTTGACAAGTAGCAAAGTTGTTTTCTTTGACTTGACCACACTGGCATCAGGGTCATTCAACTTACCACCCACCCGCCCCCACCAAAGTTCCCGTCCTCTGATTGTAAAAAAAAAAAAAAAAAAAAGGCATTTGTCATCGCCTATGATTTTTTCTAAAAAATGACACACGCACTAATTTTTGTTGCACATTTGAGAACTTAACAAATTTCCATTATGGCAGTGCTGCCCCATAAAGGCTTTGAGTAGAGTTGAAAACCTGACGCTTTTTCATATTCACCTACTCAGAAGTTTATATTCTGCATCCCTAGCTCCACATAGAAAGAAACAGTATTTTCAAAGATTACACTACAGCATCTAAGGTGTTTTGGTTTGGCTTCTTGTTTTGCTTTTTCATAAGGGAAAATGTCACACTTGCTCTCAACGGATGTCCAATTCAAATTTCATCAAAAAATGATGAAATCACCTTCTTTGCTCATTTCTTCTCATATTTACAGGCTTTCTGCACCCACATCCATGAGACAGTGTGCATGAACAACTGGTTTTTTTCTTCACTTCACCAAGTTTGATACCTTCAATCTCTTAATGAAACTATTCTTTAGATCTTTCTCCACAGTTCAACTGACTAGGTAAGCTAACAGATATATATATATATAAACATTCCCTGAACATAATGGAAAAAGGAAGCTCACATAAAAGCTCTATCTAATCTGTATGACATACAAAACTGAGTAATGGCATGTAAATATATCGCACTTCCTCCAGAAAATTGCTATTTCAGGTTGGGGAACTCTCAGGGTAAAAGATGTATGGAAGAATGCCACAAGCATTTTAAGATGACAACCAAAAAGAAAAAAATTGCTAACCAGTAAAATATAGGAAAAAATCATATCTAGAGACACCCAAGGAACTCTAAACCTATTCCCAGAATTATATAAATAGATGCATTCTAGACACGGCAGTCATGAAAACCAATACTGCATATTAAATTGTCATTTAAATACAATATCATAACTTTCGGGATGATTCCCTTTTTTGCATGCTCAACTCGAGCATGTTTGATCAAGCACTGTATTACCCCTAAAAATCCAGTCTTATCTGGGCACAAGTAATTTAAACAAACCAAGGTCCCCCATTCTTCGCAATTCCGTGACAGTATGTTCTGTTTTCGCGATGTGTGAACAGCGGTATTTCGAAATAATTGTGCCCAGTGCCCACGGGTGAGGCGGGGTCCGAAAAGCCAAGGGCTGGGAGGGCTACTCAGAACGCTAGGCTTTAGCTTGGATGTAACAAGAGAGGGGGGATAAGGAAGAGGAGGCGGAGGGACCAGCGCTAGCAGCGAGCAGAGAGAATGGGAGGCAGACACTGCCATTTTTTCACACTCGCTGAAAAGGAAGGGGAAGGGGAAAGGAAGGGAGGCAAAGGACCGAAGCTTGCAGACGCAGCCCCCGAGTCACGGGGCAGCCACAGGGGCTCGTCCGGATCCTCACCAGGCGGATGAAGCCGAAGCCACGGTCCCGATTGATGAAGACCTCGCTGGGCTCCCCGTAGCGCTCGAAGAGGCGCTTGAAATCCTCCTCGGTGATATCAGTAGGCAGATTCCCCACGAACAGCCGGCAGCGCTGAGTGTAGCTCTTCTCGCCAGGTTTGAGAAAGCTCTTGATATCGATGGTGAACCCACCCTCCTGCTCCTCATCTCCGCCACCTTCTTTGCTCGGCGCCAGCGCCATGGCCGCCGCCGCCTCACTCTCCGCTTCTAGGCCCCGCAATCCTTTCAGGTTGCCGCCGCCTCCGCCACCCCCCACCATGCCCAGCGGCGTCGCTGGGGAGCTGTTCTCGATCCGCACTTGCTTCAGGTTCCTATTCGCGGCCATATCCGCTCCTTCCTCGACGGTTCTCCCTCGGGTGACGAGGATCCCAGCTCAGCAGCCGCCGGCTCCGACCCTCGGCCGATTCAAAATGGCGCCGCCGCCAGCCCCGGCGAGTTGTAACGTCCCCGCAGAAGCCCCGCCCAGAGGCGCCGCGCCCGCGCACGGCCGTGAGGGCTCTGCTGCCGCCCATGGCGCCCGTGTGGTCCTCCTCCCTCTCGGCTCCGGCACACGGAGCTCCGTCTTTGCCTCCGCAGACGCAGGTGCGTGCCAGCGGCTGCGCTGCCTGAGGGGGATAACCCGCCCGGAGGCTCCCTCGGTGGGTCACCCGCCAGCACGGAGAGCAGACGCCGGCGCGGCCATGTTGTGTTAGAGCGGTGGTCTCTTCAGCCCGTCCCCAGGCAGAAGAGCCCCTCGATGGGGTCTCTCCGGAGGGGAGGTGGGGTGCCCCGGTGGGGTGTCTGGTCGCTGTACACGAGGGAGGCAGGCGTGCCACGAGAGGCGCTGAGGCGGCTGCAGGGACAGCCGTGGGAATCACAGAATTTACGGAATCACTTAGGTTGGAAACACCTCTGAGATCGAGTCCAACCTCTTACCGAACACCAACATGCCAACTAAACTGTTTCTTAAACACCGGTAGGAACGATGACTCCACCACATCCCTGGGCAGTCCATTCCAATGCCTAATCACCCTTTCTGTGAAGAAATTCCTCCTAATGTCCAAACTAAACCTGCCCTGGCACAGCTTAAGACTGTGTCCTCTCACACTGTCACTAGTTGCATGGGAGAAGAGACTGACAGTCACCTGGCTACAACCTCCTTTCAGGTAGTCATAGAGAGCAATCAGGTCACCCCTGAGGCTCCTTTTTCTCCAGGCTAAGCACCCCCAGCTCCCTAAGCTGCTCCTTATAGGACATGCGCTCCAGACCCTTCACCAGCTCTGTTGCTGTCCTCTGGACATGCTTCAGTGTCTTCCCAAAACTGAACACAAGACTCAAGGTGTGGCCTCACCAGTGCCAAATACAGGGGGACAATCACTTCCCTAGTCCTGCTGGCCACACTGTTTCTGATATAGGGCAGGAAGGACCACTCAGGCACTGCAATGGAACATGGGAGGACCAGTGGATGGACAGGACGGGAAAAAAAATGCGCTGAGACAGGTGTGGGAGATGAATCACAGTGAAGAGAGGCCCTATTACATCTGCTGCATCTGGAACAATTTCTTACAGGGCAACAGTTTACATTATAAAGGGGGTGACTTTCTTCTGAGAGGTCCATTCTTGTAGTAAAGACTATATGTATCTCTCATCTGCAGCACAAAAGTATAGTTTCCTCTCCTGCTCACCTGTGGGATACCCAGTTGCCTGGTTTGATCTGTGAGCTTCAACCAGTAGTTCAAGAGGAGCATAATTTCTCAGACAAAGATCTCATTAGTTTGCTGGTTGCCTCATAGAAAGCCTGATAATCCATTTTTGGCTCAGTAATTACAAACATAGTAGCCTAAGCACTTTAGGTGCCCACATAGCTCTGCATCACACAGGGGAACTCCTGGGCAGTAGAGTAAGATTTAAGGAAAAAATAACCACATTATGTGTTTCATTAATCCAACGATAGCACTGAAAAAGTCCAGACCATCTCGTTATGTTAATAGTTACTTCAGCTAGTGCGTGGCATATACTGTTCTTTGGAAAAAACAATATTAAGCATGATATTCAAGAACAAGTTAATTCTACAACAGGCATGAATCTGTTGCTCAGGGGTTGCCTTGTCTGTTGGGGAATATTTAAGTTCCTCTGTCTTGTTTTTCCATTTGAGGTACAAAAAAAAATCTCAGTTCTTTTCCTCCTGCCTCTAATCTTGTACCAGGACCCTGAGAAAACACAAGTTCCCAGCTTTATCAGCCCACCTCTTCCTGAAGTAGATTCACAGATGTAGGGCATCAAGCTAAACCCAGATTTAAGGCTCTGAAAATCAGTAGAGGAAGGATATCTGCCCATAGCAAAGGCAGGAAGTCAGACAGTGTAGGAACATGAGGGAGCTATTAATAGTCCCTAAAGCTTAATCATCTTGACTGTCCAAAGAGCTACAGTTTGTAGTATATTTAGGATTTAATAACAAGTGTTAAGACAGAAAAGAACTAACTTACAACAAACCAGTAACTTTCTAAAATGGGTAAACATGTAAGGGGAGTGAAGCATACGTTAGAAATTATGTGACTATACATTGTAGATGTATACTCATCAGTAGATGAGAAAAGAGAGATGTGAAGTAGTCTGCTTGATAAGATTTTGCCAGTGCCATGTAATAAAATTGTCATGGTTTTCAAATACAGATTTCCAAATCAGGTTCACAATAAAAGCTGTAACCATCTAAATATACAACCATAATTTAATGTGTATTATAAAAAAGTCAATAGGAGGAGCAAGGAGTGTTTACAAATTCCACACTATTCTTACCTTTCCTTGGCTGAAGCAATGTCTCAATAGAAAATGATAGTGCAGTAAAATAGAGCAATAAAATTCCCCAGAAACAAGAAAATCATTGATGTATCTGAAAATACATATATTTTGTTGTGTGCTCATGGATTCATACATTATGTTCATTGGTCAGATTCGCAGTATAACCATAATGCACCTACGTGCCCTGTTTAAACTTTTTTGTGGAGGAGCTATTTGCACATGCCCCACAGCCAAACACTGAAGGGTAATGTACAAAAAGAACTCGATATCTGCTATGCTCAAGCACTTCCTCGTGTTCATTTACATATCCCTTCACATTTTACTTTTTCATCAGAAAAGCTCCAGACAGTTCATCTTCCTTACTACCCAGAGTCTTTGTGGCTTGATGATTACTACACCTTGCCACTCCCACCAGTTAACAAGTAAACATTTTGGAAGTAGACAAAATGGGACTCTTGAAGTTCTTGTTCCAATGCTTTCCTTCTGTTGTAAACATCCGCTAATACTTTTGACTTAACTAATTCCAATTCATATAATGGAAAGAGTTCTGCTAGACTGTTCCAGCCACTCAAGTTTGCTATTGTTGTATTTAATATTTTTAATGCAGTTGAACTACATGAACGTAATTGCAGAAGAGTGGGGTAGTAGCAATTGTGATCATATGGGCATTTGTTTTCACTCTAATAGGAGCAGAAAACAGGAGCCAAATTGTGAAAATCACCAATATTTTTCATTTTGTCTGCTACAAAGAAAAGTTCTGTTTGGTGTATGCTAAAGTGTTCATGCTGTCAAGAGATTTGGGTGTTTTGCCAAAACACACACCATCTAGCCATGTGCCCTATGAAACACAGTCAGAAGCAACTGTCCTAGCTTTTAATTTTCTGTATCATAGCATTACTTTTCTACCAGCATCCTGCTGAAAATCAGGGAGGCATCAGACCTCTAAGAGAAAGTCATGGCAGCTTTTTATGCTGCAAACTTGTAAATGCTGCAAATCTTGATCTGCAAATAAAAATCTCAAACTATTTGTATTTACCCTTGAACCACTTCAAAGTGATTGTCTGGATGCCAACACTGCAGTCCTGACATCTGTGTTAGTGATGAAGCTAGCTTCTCAAAAGGCAATTGTAGCTTACTGCTAAGCACATCTCTGGAATGCCAGGTTTATTTCTTTTTACTTCCTAAAATCTGCAGTGAGTCACAGTTAGGATCAGTACTTGTAATCCAAGCTACAGTGTTAGATCATGACAGAATGTATCAGGCAGCACCAGAACTGAGAGGTAAATTAGGGCTTAGAAGAGATTGATCCATGTGAGAGGAGGAGGGAAACAAGGGAAAGCACACAATTCTGCACTGAAAAAGAAGGGAGTGTGTCACCGTTAAAGTCGTGACGGGTCAAAGAACACACACACACAGAGCAGTGTTCCAGGCAACAAGTAACACTTGTCATTTATTGCTAACTGCTTTTATACCCTTTATTCACAATTTCTTTTTATACCCTCCCAAAATAGAATACACTTCTTTATATACCTTCCCATTATAGCAGACCAGTAATAATTAATCAACAACCTGCTAATTGGCTACTCATCATTACCACTACATCTGGCAGCTGTCCTGGGATATTCGGGGGTGTTTGTGGCTTCTCACACTTCAGAACTCTCGGCCTTACAGCCTGTCTTTGTTTCTTAATTAGATGTGTACATAGTTCGCTTATCTTCAAGGGTACACATGAAAGTCTCTCAGGTCAATTTCTTCTTCCAGAGAGCTGGCAGGCCCGCTGCTAACCCTCACAGGAGTGGGATAGGTAGTGGTTGACGACCTGAAACACGGGTCCTATTCTGAAGTGCAAGGCCAGGGAACTGAGGTACACCTCTGTGCATGACCTGACATAGGTGGGAGCTGCTGCTGCTCTTCATCTCTTGCAATTAAAGGCAATGTTTGCCTTCAGTTTTGCTGGATCAGGACAAATGGCAGGATCAGGACAAATTAAGCTTGGTAGGATCAGGACAAATTAAGCTTGGTGGGTAGGTATTGGTCTCCACTCCTGAGCTTTTCTTGCAAGGTTCAGTTGGCTAAGAATATTAAAAACACTAGCTGTCATAGCTGTGCCAGCAAGCCTGATGGTACAAACATAACGATGTGGAGGAACATTGCTTAATGCAATCTGAAATAGTAATGCATACTTTGTACTCATCTGAGGATGACCTCATTATGTTACTAATCGAGGATTAAGAGTAGTTACGAGTGTCGTTGTAGTGCCATCTGGTGACAAACACTGGAATTATCATTAGAACGTCAGTAGAATAATCCAAGCGAAAATAAAGATGAAAAACCTACAATAATATTATCTTGTTGGTCCCAGATGGACAGCATCGTTTGGATTTTCTGTTTTTAAACTCGGTTAGAAAGCCTCCGTCCTCTGTTCTCCTTTCTTAATAGTATAATTCAACCACATACATTCATTGTTTTTATATGGATTGAAGTGTATATGAATCACATTTATAAAATCTATAAATACTTACTTAATATGATTAGTAGCCACCTAAATGCATGCCATATTAATAGATTTCTTTTAATGTAAATTAAGACCAGTATTTCAGAATTAACCATGTATGTGTAGTCAGTATTATTCTTTAAAACAACATTGGTCTCAAGGAAACAAGGACTGAAAATATATGAAACCGGATTTGTCTGTGAAGGCGTACTTGCCAGATGGACATTTAAGCTTGACAAAAGTTACCTGACTTTTCCAAAGCTGCTTTCTCCACTGATATAACTAATGCATACCATGCGCTTCTTTATGAATATTTTTCAGTATATTGTCTTTGCCTATCCTGTACAAGAGTGACAGTTAAGTACTAGGGCAAGCAGGAAGTTAAAGCCCTAAAGCATTCCCCAAATATATTCAGCCCTTAATTTATCTCTAAACAACCATTTGATGTGCTGTCAGCACATCAGGCAATAGAGCTTCACTTGGGGATTCAGTAGGATGTGGTAGATGGCCAATGGTTGGGGGTTTTGTTGTCTTTTACTCCAGATCATCTCTCTCACAATCTGTAGTGGAATGTATTTCTTGCATTTGATTATTTGTATCCCCTCTGATTAGCTAATGTATTCTGTAAGTTTTCTTACATGATTCTTCTTTGTGCAGTAGTTTCTTTTTTTGATTTTCCTTTCAAATTGGAACATAAGGCTATTTCTCTGTGAATTGACTCACTCTTCCACAATGCCACTGGGGCTGAAAATGTTCTGTTATCTGAAGAGTGACTATGATCTAGAAAGGCATGAAACATTTCTCTGTGGTCTTTATTTTTGCTTTCCAGTTCTAGGACTGGGTTTTGTGTTTGGCAAGGGAAGAAGTTTAAACTGAATTAGGAGTGTGTGAACTCAGTTTTCAGTAGTTTATGTAATACTTTTACCTAAGCCTCTTTGGTCTCACAAGAAACAGTATTTATAATCTTTGAGCATTTTCTACAGGTCAAAATATTTTACCATCCTGAAAACTCAATAACCTAAACATAGATCAGACTTTAACATTTTCTAGATACTTATTATTTTTGCAAAACTTTGAGAATCTAGGTTTTGTGAGTGTGGCTATGCCTAGCAGCACCACTTACACTGGTTTGTAGAGCCTCTGCTCCACCCTTTCCCCTGACATTTCTTATTGTCCCTGGTTTTTTTCTTACTATGGGGTTTTTTTTAACACATTACTCTGCTGCTTATACAGCCACATGTGAACGGGACGGGAGAACTAATCCAGCTAAAAGAATAAAGGGAGAAGGAAAAGAGGAACAAGTGAAAGGTTGTTTAGCAAGCATTGGTAGTTAATAAATGTGGGATTACCATTCCATCCTCATCTCAAACAGCACCCATTAGATGCTTCCTTTCACCTGAAGGGAGGGAAGAAACACTCCTTAAAGTGCTATCTCCATCCATATTTGGAATTTGGAGGTATCCATCTTCATAAGCATGACAACCCTGTGACACCCTCACCTGAGGAATTTGAGGAAATTCTGCTGCAGTTTAAAATTTTTCTATCCCTAGATCAGCCATCTTTTGAGCAAGTCTTGCCAGCTTTCTGGTACATTGCCCATCAAAGTGGACTTGAGCTAAAATAGTAGGCTGAACTTGAGCAAATGAGACAGGAGCACATATTTCTTGCTCCCAGCTCATTTTAGGATTAAGGTAAAATTATCTTGTCAAGAAAAGTAGCTCAGCTACCAGGCAGGCAGCTGAGAAATGTAACACACCGAATCATGATAGTAAAATTAATGATAAACTTTTAGCCTAGTGAAAACTTTAATGTCGACCCACTTTTTCCCCCAGTGTTGTAGCCTGCTAATAGTCTGGTAATAGTCTGGTATAGCCTATTTTATCTCTCTTCAGACCAGAATAAAGAAGGCCACAGGCTCCGTAGTTATTCTCTCAACAAGCTTCAATCTCGAAGTAAATGAAAGGGCAGTTTAGCTCATTCAGTAAACAAATACAATAAACTGCTCTACATGCCTGCAGGTCAGGCAGCCTTGCAGTGATGGCAAGGTCTCAAAGAAAACCTCTTGCACTTAAAGACAACCCTCCTGTAGCCAGCCAGCTTCTACTCCTGTTGGAATCCCATTGAAGCCTGGTAGCAAGGAACTGTTGCTCTGAGTGCTTCCCTGCATCAGTGACTGATTAGTTACAGGCCAGAATAAGCTGCTCCCACAGGTCCTCCGTGCAACTCACACTGGATGACAACTACTGCAGGTCACTGGTAAAATCTGTAGTGTAGCACGGTTGTTTCATTGCCCAGCAATGAAGAAATCTGTTAGGAATTGTACTCTCCTTCACAGAAATTTGAGATATAAACAGCATATTTTACCAGCTTCTAGGTGAGACAGATATATAAGCTCCTTTTTGTTTTGGGGTGTGGTTTGTTTTTTTTCTTGGTATGTTTTTTCCTAATATTAAGGACTGCAAAGGGAATTAAACTAGGGTTGTATGTCAGACCAAACAAAGGCAGATACTTGATGTAACACATTTAACACATCATTTTGTGACCCAGGGCCACTTATTTAAGTGACTATTTTCAAAAGCACATGACAAAAGCTAGAGACTAAAATCAGTGGAAGCCTTAAGTACTTACCACCTTCAAAAATGAGGCCATTTTTTATATAGGTGTCTATAAGACATACAGTCTGCAAAATCTTGATCTTCTTAATATGTCCATTTCTGCACTGGGGAAAATGTTTACTTGCTTCACAAGGGTAATGTAATGTAATATGAATTAACTTTTTAGCACTCTGAATTCTCAAATGAAAGGAACTCTTCAAGCATAAATTCCCAAGATTAGTAGCATATTATCACACACAAAATCCCAGATATCCTATGGCAGGAATGTGAGCAGGACAAATCCCCAAAGCAAGTGATGTTCATTAGGTGTTCCAATTCTGAGAAAAATTAGGACACTGTGGTCATTTTTTTTTATCAGGCAAGGGACCAAACATACTGCTTTGTAGGAGTGGGACCAGAAAGAATAATATAAAAAAATTAAAGCTAGATACCCCTACCACAACTCTGCAAATCAGCTCACGTGACCACCTCATGCCTCCCAGAAGCATCCTCCATGCAACCTACTTTGCCATGTACAAGGTACAAGTCAAACTACATGCAAACCTATCAGCCCAGAGTGTTTGCACAGTGGGACACACATGTGCCTGATCCTAGCCAAGGATGTGTGCCTATTGGCTAGGGGTGAATGCCTCCATTAGTATATATGGGAAAGAGCAGGAAATTTGTAAATAATGTGATGATGCAGAAGCCCCTGGAACCCAGTGGCATTCCAGGCTCCTGAAATGTCCAAAGTCCTTTGTCCAGTTCCTTTGAACATGATCAAACCTGGAACTATAGGGTCACAGACAGTTGCTAATTCAGCTTTTTGAAGATGAACTTATTTGGTGGATACTCAGTGGAGAACGGCAACCAGAACACTTGGGATAGTTTTTCTCAAACTAGTCCAATCCTGACACTGTGCTGAATGTGATGGATGCAGAACACAGTGAGGAGAGTGTCCTCAGATATGTGCACACACTTTCTAAGATATGTCAGGCATCTGTGAAGCCCTAAAATGGAGAGGGAAAATAGACTGGCTGAGGTCCAGGTGTGAAGGGGATACTGCTATCCCTGAGCCTGTGTATAGAATAGGTCTGGTGAGAGAAGGTTGCTTATAAAAACTCAATAACTTGATGACTTTTACCTGAGCTCTCTGTGTCAAATAATGTATCCTTTCTCAGTATTTCTCATGGATTAAAATAAATTAGGAAATAATCATCTCCTCTTCCTTTCTCACTTGACCAAGTGGAATCCTTATATAATTTGGTCCTGGACTAAATCAATTGGTCACCTAAACCTGGCGGGTGGCCACACTTTGTCAAGGTACCATGCATTGTAGCAGAATGTAAATGGTTTTGCACTGGATAGAATATGAGCACAGGCACAATTGGTCATAAAGGCAGCTGCAAGACTGAGTATCAAATGATAAGTAGAGACTTGGAGTGTTGTTAGGCAATTTTGAGCCATCAAGGTGCATTCTTTCAGGGACTAAACTGATTAGCTTTGACTAGCTTTGACTTGGTAAGACTGACTGGAGAACAGATTCCCTATTATTAATTAAGAATAGCAGAAGAATCAGGAAGATTATATTGGAATCAAGACAAGATAAGTCAAAGGAGACTCTGCTATAATCAGAGAAACAGACCTGATGGTAGGTACACACAACTAAGCCTCTGGTGAGTCCAGCGGTCACTTTGTTACACCGCAAAATGCCAAAAGGCCTCTTTCCAAGCTGCACTGTCATATGAGTCACAGTAGAAGCTACAGATACAGGTCAATAATAGGGACAGAAAGGAAAATAACTGGAGAACAGTGGCATCCAGCCCACTTATCAAGACAGATAAGGCCAAGTCTGGATCACAGATGATAGAGAATCATGCAACATAATCCGCCCTTATGTGGAAGAAAGAAGAAAGAAGGTGCATGACTGTGAAGTAAGATAACGTGATGGCACCTCCAAAATGACAGGCAGTAGAAGGATTGTAGGAAAATTTATTTCCAAAGTCTAGAACACTAGACTTAAAGAACATTAACCTTAATGGCATTTCAAATACTGGGCCTGGGGAAAGACGTCCCCTGTTCTTCTCAGGTCTTTTATCATCCCTGGCCCCTCCTCTGTGGGGGCCTTCAGCCATGTCTGCAAAGACTTATCTTTTTCTCATACCAGGGAGGGTTTCTCTGGAATGCAGGAGGAGAAAACACCTAATACTGTCTCTGGGAAAGTTTCCTCTTCCAGGCAGGAAAGTCTTCCTAAGCGAAATAAGCCCTGATCTCCTCGTAATAAATCTTACAGAAGGGTCTTCTACTCTTACAATGTCCAATGTGAGGAACCAGCATGTGCCAACCTGCAGAGCTAGTGCGCTGAAAGGATGAAAGTCTTCATCTAACAGCATGGCAACATCACCATCACCGCTTCCTGTTTCTGCTGCTGGTAGGAGATGCCCAAGACAGAGTGCTGGATGATGGGGAGATGGCTGGCCAAAATACCAAAATACATTGAGGGCTGAAGCTATTATCTCTGGCATGGGCTGTAGAAGAGTACCCTCCACTCCAGGAATCAGTGAATGTCCCCACAAAATACAGAAGGATGAACAGTGTTAGAAGGAAAAAATGCTGCAATAAGCACAAAAATTGGCAGTATTGGAGTGGACAGCAGAGTGAGTGGGGAGAAGGAGCTGGGCTACACAAACAGCAAGAGATCTAGCTGCACTTGCAGTAAGTGGCCAGGTTGGTTTTGAAGTGGGAATTACTTTCATGCATTTTCATGTGTGTGTTACAAAACACATGCAATTCTCTACTTTATTTTGCATCCCTACAGACTTCCCTAGCATTGCACATTCCCTATTCTAATCTCATATCATCTTTTTAGAAAATGTGCTACCATGGGCTACCTTTTAAAATACTTATTTAGCTGATGGTCAAACTCCTTGTATAATTATTACTTTATTTTCTGCTATAACTGGAGGTTTATCCATCAGCAGAGGCGGGCACATAAAGTGGCCTGTGAGGAACTCATGAATAATTGATCCCTTCCACAATGCCAGCACCTCCTCTTCTTCCTGAGGTCGCAGGCTGATGTGTTTTATTCTGCCATTTTCCAGCCCCGTGCCATTGTTCCCAATGGATCAAGCTCACAGTCCTGACACACTGGCAAGCCCAGCCCACCCTCCAGCCACAAAGCCACCACACTCTCCAAATGGAGGCCTGGGGGCAACAGTGGCTTCATTCCCATTGAGAACTATGGGAACCGGATGCCATTTTTAAAGAGGGCGCTGCAGCTTCAGCCTCTGCACAGGGTGTGCCTTCACCTCTGGGAGGACTGGGAAATGGTTGTCAACAGAGCATATCCCTGCATATGATGCTGGAAGGCTGTGGTGACAGATGTGGTTTTCAACAGAGCAGGAGCCTCATTTCCATATTAGGGCAAAATTTAGGAATAAGCTTACACATGGCACAGATAACCTTCAACGCAATCAGTTTTAACTTGTAGTCTAAGTAATTGATTTACACAATCCTATAACCGATTCGTACACAAGAAGAGAGCATTGAAATATTCAGAAGTATATTCTCTTTCTTACGTATATAGTAAATAGATGTTCACTCTACACTGATCTATCTGTTCATGCCTGGACATGTCAGCGCCGAGAGCTGTCTCCCAAGATGGGAATCCCTCTGCCAACAGGACTAAGCATTGCTTACCTTGATGGTGACTTGGATGGGATTCCCTAAAGTGTATTTGCTCTTACAGGACACTTATCCAATGGACAACACATTCGACAGATAATAATGTCATTTTTCTGTTTCTTTTCAAATTCACCATATCTTCAGCAGAGGTGTTGCAGTCATTCCTGCCCATCTGTTGTTGCCTAGTGATACCTGGTATCTCAGTGGCTGTGAGTGTGTTGCTCTGAAAAATTGGTGGTGGACATGTCTGTAAGACTACACATAACATTGGCTACAAATTGATACTGTTTAGTAAGACAGCAGTTGCCAGAATGTCGGCTGAAAAATGCTGGGTTTAATTTAAAACTTTATTGCCAGATTTCACACTTTATACTTAGTAAGAACTGTTTCTTGCCAAGTGAACTTTCAGAAGACCATACTGTGCAAAATGGGTGAAAAATACACATAAATCTGTGAACATAGATTGCAGTCCATCCAGACAGTGTGAATGTTTAATCTAGAGAAGAGCTGCCTGTGAGAAGCACTGTATTTCTTGTTATAAAACATTATTTGTGCATTTCAAAATCACTCCAGGGAAACCTATCCCAGCACCCTCAAATGCAAATCCTTTTGGGAGTGTGATAAAAGTTTTGGTTAATTAAAGAATTAAAAATATATATTCCATGTTCTGGAACGGATCTTTTGCTTTTCCCAACAGATATGTTTGAGGATCAGGGGAGCAAACATTACAAAAAGGAAAACTGAGTACTTTGGAGAAATGTGGGAAAAGTTCACTTTATACAGAGTAGTGCAGTGAGGCCATCAAAGGCAACTAATATTGTTTCTCTAAACTTGTGGAAAGACATAGAAATGCAAAACTTGCTCTCCAGGTAGCTTAAATTAATGGATAAATGGTACAGAGAGATCAATCTTGAATGAAGTTTCAGTGAAAAAATACCTTCAGAGATTACAGAGGTCTTCTTCATATGCAAAGTTATTTGATATAGAATGACAAGAAATACAGTAGAAAGTGGTTTAGAGAGCACCACTACACCGTCAGCTAGTTGTGCTGCACAGTGAAATAATGATGAGGGAAGAACATTCATCAGCCTGCTTTTTCTCAGAGACTAGAGCTCCTGTCAACGCTGACGTTTTTATAGGAGCATGTGTTCTGCCTTTCCATTTGTCTCCATCCAGCACGTTTAAAATCTATATGGAACTGGTCACCAAACTATCTATCTACCTGCAAAGACGCTCTGGTATACATACCTAGTATCCCAAATACCACCTATTCCAGATAACATGGCTTTCAAAGTTACACATTTCTACTTGGTTACAATTACCCATCCACTTGTACTCACTTTCCAGATACTGACTGGGAGTAACTGCAAAGTAAAAAGTAACTGTGATTACTTAATTGACTGTTAAGTGACAGAATATTACATCTTCATTTACTCAGCTGGAGCTGGTACACATCTCCCAGTTTCGTGATTATTTCACTAGAATACATCGTTGCTGACTGTAGTTAAATATGCAATTCAATTGGTTCAATCTTCCCTATAGAAACTGTAACTGTTACAGTTGCAGAACCGTTGTCAGCACAATTAAGCTTTCATATATATTCTATCTTTAGCCCTGTATTTTTTCTATTTGTTTGACTTGAGAAGTTGGACAGACTAGTTTTGAATTCCAGATGAAGGAGAAAAAAATCCTGGTGCAGCACTGGCATGTGGTTTAAAACTGCTTCAATCTAAAATATTCAAGTTTTATAGTACTATAGCCACTGTAGTGTGATGGCCAAACACCCTGTAGTATCTAGATCTTAGCATCCACTTGTTCAGAGGGATCTATTTCTACCTGACCTTCAGGGCGGGTTTGTATGAGCTCAGGACTGCATCACCTGGCTTCAATGTTTTTGATCCAATAGCATGGTCCTCGAAGTGGAGATACCACAAGAACGACAATGGCACGTTAATGTCAAAGATGAACCACCACCTGTCGAGGGATATGGGGGCGAAGGGGGGAAGGTTGCCCGAAGGTTACCAATGACTAATTACCATGGTAAAAATTACACCCCTGATAGAGAACCTGACATGCAAATGTCAGACCACCTCTGTATAATAAACTAGTCACCAGCTGGGGCATGTGCAGAAATGCATTGGTCAAGTTGACCAATGAACAGGTTTTGAGCAACTTCCTCCTTGTTGTAACTCACCTGAAAGCCTGCAAACTCTCCGAAGAGAGGTGCTAGCTTTGGGAACTATTGCCTAGCACCTCTTTGTGTGCAGAATGCCATCAAAGGTCAAAAGGTGGATCTCAGCTCCCTCTGCTCTTTGACAAACAAGCAGAGGAAGTGTGTCTTCAGAAACCAACAACTGGATTTAATTTGTATGTTTTGGTTTGGTTTATAGTTTTAATGAAAGCACCCAAGTAACAATTTCAGTTGCACTGTATAAAGATTATTAACAGGGATCATTCTGAGCTAAAGCACTGTGAAAATTACTTAAATAGGGACAGTTTCAAGTAAAGTTTCTTTCTCATGATACAATGTGTCACATGGAAACTCCACTGTTTAATCTCAGGGTGAAGGAGTTTTTGGTGTGTGGTAATTGATTGTACAATCAAGTTATAGATCCCCCAAAATTTATCAGTTTTCTAATGGAAATCTAAAATTAGTATATTCTATCCATATTTAATTTTCTAAATATATAGTTTGATTTTGGGCCACAGTAATTTACAGCTGCCAGTAAGTTCATTAGGAACTATCAGGTATCATATTTGAAAATCAGTTGCTTATTCAATGTCTATTTTAGTGTATCATTCTTAGCCTAACAAATAACATGATAGAAAATCTATCTGATCTGAATAATGCATTCTAGAGTTTTTCTATGACATTGAGAGTTAACTTTATCTAGGGTAGGATTAAAGCATAGATATTATATCCTAGTGCCTACTGTCTACCTCCTGGAACAACATTCTTTAAAAAAAAAAAACCTTGGACTTGTATTTAAAAGGTGAATTTCTGGTCATGTGGTAGGGAAGGAAATAACTGCAATCATAAATATGTATGACTGACTGAGGGTGTGTAATCTCCAAGCCTAAATAAGAAATGCGAGCAGAAACTACAACTTAGTGAAAGAACTCTGTGAACAGAGAAAAGAAGTCGCAGATAATTTCTTTCAGACTATGACAGACACATGCATAGTTTGGCTACAGAGGTGTATTGTCCTGTTGTCTAAGCATACCTCTTCCTGCTCCTGCTTCTTCTCTGAAGGAGATAAGTATTCCTGTAGTCACTTCATTGTTTCTGAGAGGAGCCATCCCCTGAGGGGGATCCCCATTAGGCCTGTCTGGGAGTAGGTAACAGAGTTGGTGCTTAGTCACATGGTGTGATTCTTGGGGTTGTCCTGTGCAGGGCCAGGAGTTGGACTACAATGATCCCTATGGGTTTCCTCCAGTTCAGGATATTCAATGATTCTATGATACTGTTCTTGCCAGAATAGTGGGGAAGGCAACACCTGCCACCACTACTCCAGCAGAGAACCCACAGCAAAGCTAACTGTAACCCCATGTCCTGATATACCTTGACTGCTTCAGCGGCCCCAAAAATGTCTGAAGAGTGCACTGGGATTTGTCAGACAGGTCTTTTAGGCTGAGAACTTGCTGATCCCCACTGAAGCATAAGAAGGAGTAAGGAAAACTCTGAGTCTTCGCAGCATAAAAATTTACAAGGTGATGAGGATGTCTTCAAATAAACAGAACCCCTGAGTATTCATGATTAGTATAACCACTCACAAATCTTAAGTCTTCACCCGTTCCTCACTTCTCTGCTTAAATACTGTTCTAAATGACTGTGTTTAGAGGCCTTTAAATCCTAGTACATGATTCAAATTATGATCAAATTGGAGTAATGGATTGTCTTGGTTTTCATGGAACCAGAATACTAACAGGGTAAAACCTGTGGTAAAAGGACACAGATAAGGAAATAAGCAATACTACAGATAGTAGAGGGACATCTTATGCTGAAGATCTTTGTACAAAGAATAAAGGAAATATGAATGGGTGTCACCACTGTGGGAACTTATTATGGTTCAGTAAACCAAATTTGTAGCTAATTGTGGGCATGCAGACAAAGGATCCAGAGAAACTATTTGATAGCAATGTAGATTATTACTTAAGCTTATTATTTGTTGGAAAAAGAACTGAGTGGGGCACAGACTGTCCAGTCTGTGAAAACTTTTTGATAAAGCAGAAGAAAGTACCTTGAAGGAAGCTTCTACAAGATACATTTTTAACCAATTGAGGAACTGGTTGAAAATGGCAAGTTAGGAGAACATCTAGGAAGCAGAGACTAGGAAATAGCAACTGAGGATCTTGAGAAAGTAAAAGCAAGCATAAATTGGACTGCCAGTTCCTTAAAAATGTACATACAGTACTGTGAACTCTTTCATTGCGTAGGAAAGACAGTAAATGTACAAAGAGACCAACCTGGTTAAACCATGCGTTCTTCGCAAACAACAAGGAAACACAGAGAAAGTGCAAAGCAGGCCAAATTACCAGGGAAGAAATAAAAATGTATAGCATAAATACAAAGGTACAAAAATCAGAGAGGCCAAGGCACACAAAAAGTATTTAAATATGTTAGCAATACCATGAATATCATGAAAATAATTAGGGCACTCTTTAATACACAAGAAAGTTATCAAGACATCTAATAGTTTAATGCCTTTTTTTTTTTTGCATCAGCTTCCACCACCAAGGTCAGTTGCAATCACCAAAAGGCCCATAAATAAGGGAGTAAGCACTCAGCCAAGAATAAGAAAGTATAGATAAGAAAATACTTTGAATTGTGTGCTCTCAAATTGCCTGAACCTGAGAAACCTCAGTCTAGGATATGGGTGTTGTAGTTAGCAGCTATCGTTGTAGTTAGCAGCTATCTTTGACAAATTCTAAAACGTAATGAGAGATGAGAAAAAGGAAAGCATTTAAAATGGGGGAAAGATAAATCTGGGAAATATAAACCAATCAGTCTTTTCAAGTAAAAATGCTGGAACAAACTACTCATAAGAATCAGAAAGAACAGAAGTCACAGCCAGCATAAACCAAATCATAGCAAGCTAGTTCAACTGTCTTCTGTGTCAGCTTAGTGGGTCTTATAGATTAAGAACTGGTTGTTTTGTATACTGACTTAAGTAATAGTTTTGATATTCCTGTATGTGAAAGCCTAAGAAATAACCTGGAGATACATGACCCAGATGAAACTACTGTAATGCAAAACTGTTCTAATAGTGTAGTTTTTGACTGTTCTCTGTCCAAGCGGCAGAGTGGACAGCATATTAACTGGAGTCTTGAAGGGGCAGGGTCCAGTATTGTTCATTATTTCAAAAGGTACCTGAGTAGTTAAACAGATAATCCAACCTTGCAGAAAAACAGGAGAGATTTTAGCTGTGTTTAGTCAGGATTAGAATTTAAAAAAGTAAGTGAGAGAAATCATCGGGACAAAAAAAAGTCTATAACTCAACAGGGAAAAGATGCTACTTTCAGGCAAAAATAATCATATGTAGGATGGAAAACAATGAAGTGCTCAGGTGACTGTTATGCGAAGAGCGATGTGAGACTCCTGGTGTATTGCCAAAATACAATTGTGTTACAAAAACCCCAGGAATAGCAGGATGGATAAATAGGAATACAGTCTACAAGACACAGGAAATAAGCACACATTGCATGGCTCTGGAGACTCTTCTGATACAATGCTCTGTTCAGTTTGTGGCACTGAACAAAGTCATGCATCAACTAGCAAGAGTCCAGAGAAAATCAAAATAATTACCAGAGCTGTAGAAAGTACAGGTTGAAAGAAATTAGGAATAAAGTCTGTTTACATTTGTTCTGAAAAAGCAAGATTCAAACTGTATGTTAGAGAAAACTTTTGAATGTTGAAGGTTTTGAAGCATTGGAATAAAATTCATGAGGTTGTTTAAGAACATGCTAAAGTTTTAAAGAGCAGTTCAGGAATGTTAAAGATATAATTCATTTTGCATTGGGCTAAAGCAATGGGCTACATGACCCTGGGAGATCTCTTTTAGCCCATGTCTTTTCCACAACCTAATTAGTTCTATGAGATTTCAGCCTAGTGAAGCAGAGGATAGGATCAGTCTCTGTCCTAATTACTCCACCTTTCCAAATTGCTGCCAAAATCCTTTTTTTTTTTTCCCTAATGAAAACTGCTTGTTCTGGTGTTTTTAGCTGTAACTGTTCAGTCATAATATTTATTTTCCATATCCTGTACATTAAGGATTAGGACATCCTGGTGCTAATTAATTTAAGTCCTGCAAACAGTATTGATAGAGTATGTTTCTACAGACAGAAGATTATTGTGTGGGTAACTAGATTGAGCTAGCTAGCTTAATACCATGCAGGAATGGGAGCACAGATTGCTTTCTCAAATGGCTGAATGAATCATTTCGCTAATCCATTAATGGTAGGAGGGTAAGAGGCTGATATGTCACTTTGATACCATTTCCTCCAAAAGCATCTGGAACTCTTCATATGTGAACTGAGCCATTGACACTTATTGTCTGTTCAGGGGATTCTTCTTTGTGGGCCTTATTACTTTCACTGTTTACACTTCTTTGCAGAGAACACTGAAGACTATTTCAGACACCTTTTGCACCTAAAAATACAGCACAGTAGTTGAAACGGAATTAATTATTCATCCTCTGATCAGTATCTGAAAAGTGCCAGAATATTTGTCTGATGTTCTAAATAGAGCTGATATGGCACACTGTCACATGCTGACCCCTTCTGATCACTCCGTGTGCTCAGACTGCTGCAGAGTAATTACCCATTCCCAGAGGTGCAAGACAGTTTCTTTTACATGTATTGTGGTTGTGATTCTCCTTGACTTTGTAGTTTCTATTTGCAGAAGATAGATACTAGGCTATGTCTGTAATGACTGTCATTTTTACTACTCACAGTGGTAAAGTTTGCCAGGAATGACTGTTCTGGCCCTTCACACTGTCTTTGGTATATTCTAAACTGTAATTTTAAGCAAATAAAGATGGAGTAAGTTGTTCACTTGAGCAAGTCCTTTTTCTCACTATAATAACATCTATATTAGCGAGGACTAACACACTTTTGATTTCACGGTGCATCTCTTTGTTTCCACAGAATTCCATTTGTGCCATACACAACAGAGTAGCTACTTCTTGTTGTGAATCTTGATAATCTCACCTGCCATCACTGATGGCAAATGTGAGAAGTCCATTACTCTGTTGGTCATTACTTTTTTATCTCTGTACCTTTATCATCAAGTGTTTGAAAACAATTGTTTCTCTAATTAGACAACTGCCATTCCAGATATTCCTTTTTTTTGATTACAAATAAGGGTGGAAGGTCCATGTTGCACTGCTCCTAGATTCCCTCCCAATCTCACATTAGCACCCCTGCTGTGGTGCACTCTTTCTATCACGTGGTGGGTAAAAGAGGCTACCTGGATCCAGCTATCACTCAACAAAGGTGTTATCCCCAACCCTGAAAACTAAAATCTGTAGATGTTACCTACGATGTAATTTGCTTTCCATATCCATACTGGTGTTCCATACCCATATTGGTGATATTTTCCAGTTCTCAGAACTTCTTATCAGTGCAAACATGGTTGGGTTCTACACAGCTAAGAGCTTTAGAGTAAAAATATAGAAGCCTTCAGTATCACTTAAGGTGATCATCTTAAGATAGTTAAAAATACTGCTTTTCTTGCCTCCAGAGGAAGATGACAAGTTATATTCAAATATGTACTATGATATTAAATGATCATTTTAGAGTGAAAAACATAATGACAACTGGAAACTTTGGTCTGCTGAGACCAACTCGTTTTTTCTCTACCGGATAATGTTTCATTTGAATTTAGCTGTTCTGATCCTGTGTTAGGTAATGGAGCTGCTTCAAGGACTAAAATTCCCAGAAACAAACCGTCTTAGTTAGAACAGCCAGGACCAGTTCATCACTGTGTGAGTGTAACCCAAACTGTGTATTCTACACCCTCTATGTCATTTCCCAGAAACTGTTAACAACAGATCAGCAGCAGCAGCTGCCCAGAGCACACCTGACCCCTCAGGCTATGTGCTGGGTGTTAAGAGGCCTTTGGAGATAGGAGGATGTTCCTGTTCTCTCACCAATGATTCGGGTGTGATAACTCCCCTCCGGGGAGTCAGTAGCACCTCCACACCCAGTCTGAGGGGTCACATCTGCTAATGGGCCATCAAGGATTCCAAAAATATCCCATGGCTCACAATCACTCATTGTGAAACTCCCTGCCCTGGGAGAGGTACTGGGCATTCCTACCTGAACCTGAGGGAATATAATCTTGGGGGTTTGGGACTTCTGGTAGCACTCGTGGGATCCAGAGGAGGACCAGAACCTCATCCGGTCTGTGACCACTGCTCTCAACCAGACTGTGACCATCACTCGGACCAACAGATATTTCCCCTCCTTTTACTCTTGGACTCAGGGCAGGGGGAGGACCATGTGAGGCTCAGCACGGAGGCCAACGAACACCGTTCTGTTCATGCCCCAGGGTGCCAGGTTGTACATCTGGGTTTTTTGTGGGTTAGAACCAACTGTTCATCTGAATAATTGTATTTATTGTATCATTTTTATTAAATTGTAATTCTGACTTATAATCTCTTTTAAGTTGGGTTCATTTCTCCTGACGGTTTACCTTTAAATGAGCACACAAATTTTAGCAAATCATACTATATAGTCAAAATGTCTAAAAACAGCTTTTCATTGATGGAATTAATGTTTTCAGTGGTAATCACAGAATCACAGAACGGGTATGGTTGGAAGGGATCACAGTGGGTTATCTGGTCCAACCTCCCTGCTCAAGCAGGGTCTTCCTAGAGCACATTGCACAGGGTTGTATCCAGATCGTTCTTGAATATCTCCAGTGCAGGAGACTCCACAACCTCTCTGGACAACCTGGTCCAGTGCTCAGTCACCTGCATAGTAATGAAGTTCTTCCTCACATTCAGGTGGAAATATTGTCACACGTACACAGTAGACCTTCTACTTTGTTTGGTTTTAAACACTTTGCTCTGTTCCCTGTAAAACCACGCTCAACTGCATGCAGCTGAGAGCTGCTGCTGTTCACTTGTGCCACTGAGAAATCCAAGTAGCATCAATGTGTTAAAGCTTACATCCTGTTGTGTCCTCCCATCAGATTGCTCTGAGAGTCACTTTCTCGGCTAATAGCTCTGCAGCTGATCACAGCAAGTCTCGACAAGCAGACTAGTTAGAAGCTGATCCCAGAGCTTGCCTCTGTATTTAAATGAGATCTACCTCATACATTTCATGAGCACTGAAATTCTTTGCTGTTCTTGGCATTTCAGTTGTAATCACGATCCTGACTTTTGTTCTTGAGTTCTTACTGGTATTCCTGAGATCTGCTTTCTGCTCCTGTAGTGTTTCCCCTCCCACTCCAGTAGTGGCACTTGTTTTTGATCAGGTCACCCCAGCCCTCTGCATACTCCAGAATTTTCTTTGCTTCCTTTTATCCTTGTCAGTGAACATACACTTGACTACTTAGTATGCTAAATCCTTTTACAGTTCTGTCTTCCTGAGTTCAACATCTTCTTTGCCAACAACGAAAACCTGTAGGTTTTGCTGTGGCCTATTTGCATGTTCTATTGCTTGTTGAGAAATAGTAGGTGCAAATATTTTCAGCTATTAATACAAATATGGTTTTAAGTGTTTTAATTTCAAGTGGTACTTATAACTGCTTTCAGTTTCCATTGGCTTTTGCTAAACTCAGAATAATGCTTGTCAACAGCTGATAAGGAAAACACATGCAGTATTTTAGGCAAAGAAGGCTGACCTCAAGACAGTATTATTAGTCTTGCATATAAACAGAGAACTTGCATATAAACAGAGAACTCTCCAAGCACATAACTTCTATGTTTCTTTCTCTATAATGCAAAATATATTGGATTAGCTCTGCTCACTTTTCAAGCAATATTGCATTCCTGTGTTTGAAAGTCCTGTGCTATGCAGAAAACTTCATAGTGATTTTTTTCCCAAAAAGTTAACTCATTCTCTTTTCCTCCGGAGTATTTTTTAAATGATGAACATACTTTAATATTTTGTAATCGCTTACCATCAAATGGTACATGATTCCTTCATTTTACAGCCAAGAAGAGTAATCATGGTTCCCTGGGCCAATGCAAAACATACAAGAAAACCACTGCCTCAGCTGGGACATAACTGGGAATATTCAGTGAAAATTGGAAAGTAAGAACACTAAAATAGGAAAATGCTGCAGTTTCTCCACATTTTTCTTTAAATGATCTGTATTTAGTCTGAAATTTAGAAGTCATCAGTGCCCAAGAAACACCTGCTTTAGGATTTCTAGAACTGAGGCAATTTGGAGTGGTAGGAATTCTGTGAAGCTTCTGAACCCTCTTCTGAGACAGTGAAAGAAAGAAAATTAAAAGACTTTCAACTTTTACTCCATATACTGAGAAAAGTGCATCTCTTACAATATACAAGTGAAGGGGTTGACGTTAATTTAATTTGTATCATCCAAATTCCTGTTTACCTCTCTGTTTCTGACTCTAGTAAAATAGTTTCATTTTAATTCTGAAAGCAGCACATTGTATTTATACATTTATTGTGATTATGATATTCCCATCAGTGACAGGCTTGATACAGAACCGCAACAAATTCTGAATGCACACATTAATCCACACAAAAATGTCTAAATCAGATTATTTGTCCAGTAAATCTAGACATTGTAAAATATCTATCTCAGTTTGCATCTAGGTAAATGTGAAGAAAATTAAGCCACTTGCTGTTCGTTGCCGGAGCAAAACCAAACTAAGAAATGCAACCCAATTCAGGAGAAATAACTGGTCAACTGGTCAACAAGTTTTTGCTGCTATGCTTATCATAGGATTTAATCACGCTTGAAAAGCTCTCTGAAATGTGTAATTGCTACAAACAACAAAACCAACAACACAAAGCTGCCTAGTGGAAAATACAATACCTCTGTTTAGTCTGTGGGTTTCCCAACAAATCTGGGTGTTGATTTGTTTCCTCCAGAAGAAAAATTGATAACAAAGTCAGTTATTTCTTGACACAATCCCACCTTTTTCCAAAGAACTAAAAAGATACATATTCTGATGAATATAGAACAATTTAATTTTTCTTTTATAGTAGAAGAACAAGAAAGGGATGATAACTGTTCTCTAGCAGTTCTACATTCTGAATTTCTTTCTCTCTGATTTCTTGGTGCGCCATCTACTTATGTATAATCACATCTAAATAAACAGTAACAAGAAACTCATCTGTCTTCCTCTGCCAAACTGATTAGACTACATGTACTTTAAGTGTCAAAGGATATTTTTCCATTTGTCTTCTTAATTCTTGATTCTAGTTAAACTACCTGGGCCCTATTATTGAAAAAGCGGTATCCAGGATGGCTTCACTGACAGAAAGCCAGGAAGTGTCTCTACTGAATGAATCTAGAACAGACCCTTGGGTGCCTAATCAACACAGAATGAAAGACTTTCTCAGAATTAATTCCCATGTGAGTTATATTAGAACTTTTAGGGGGGAAAAAAGAGATTAAAACATTTGTAGTGATGAAGAATTCACACCAAAGCTTGATAAGTAGTTCCAGTGCAGCCTGTGCCTTTCTTTGGTTCTATCATGTCTGACCTCCACATTTAGGAGCTCTAGTACTACCAAGCATAAATTTCCCATGGGAGAAATGTTAAATAAAGTTAGGATTTGTACAAAACTAAAGGCACATGAACTTCTCAGTACAATGGTGTCTCTCACTACAGATTGAGTTTGCTTTCTTCAGACATCCAAAAGTTGGACATTTAGAAAAAGTAAGCACCAAGGCTATTGTAAACAGTCAGTGGTCACTCCAGTACTAGTCCACAATTTCACCAGGTACAATTGTCATGTAAGTTTCTCACAACCTTTTTACATTTTGTTCTTTATACATTTAAGGGCTATAATGGTTCTCTTGCCTACAAAAACAGTGCTGAAGAATCATGTTTCACTGCGACCCAAATAGCACTGGCCAGGATAGAGCCCCTGAAAGATGGTAACATAACTAGAGATAGAGACAAATATTCAACAGTAACATGTATCTGTTGACAATTTTCCAATAAATTAAAGGTCTACAAACTGCACAGAGTTAGAATTTATGGCATTTGGCATTGTTGTAAAGGGATTTTTTATAAACGATACTCCAAGTTCAGATGAAACTTTCTCTTCTAGGTTATCTGGTTGTAAGCTTCCTGTCTCATGTGCTACATTAAAGTTCTATCCCTTCCTGAGACTAAGAGGAGACCTCCTCACGGTGCTGATGTCTTCTCTCTGGTGACCTGCGATAGAACTGAAGGGAACAGCATGAAGCTGTGTCAGGGAGGTTTGGGTTGGATACTAGGAAAAGGTTCTTTGCCCAGTGGGGAAGAGCTGCTGGAGTACATAAATGTGAGAAGGTATGCTTGAGGGGACTGAATGATTACTGAGATAAGGAAAGGAGGGGAGCTAGAACAAGGTTTCAAAGAAATAGGGGACTAGGATATAAGCCTCAAATGTGCGTTCTCAAACTGGAAGTTAGGACATATACAAATTTACTTCACCAAGACAGAATTTCTGATGGTTGTTTTTCTGAATTGCCTTTTAGAAAGTTACCTCCTAAAAGTAATTTGGAAAGTTTTAAGAATACAGAGACTAAAATTAGCAAAAATTAGAGAACACTCAAACTCAGCTTGCTTGTGAAAAGTTAATTTAAACTCCTGGAATATATGTATTACGATAGTCTTTTATCTCTGAGATCCCATACTATTTGTACCAGAGACCATTCCTTACTTCAGCACACAGGATACCTAGCGTTCAGCATAAGAAGAAGACACAGAAGACATGAAGTAGCCTGTTGATTGTATGCCCTTTCCTCATCTAGTACAAAAGCTACACAGTGCAGTGACCGAGGCAGATGGTTTCAAGAAGAAAAAGTTAGTTATGTTTTTTGGACAGAAGAATATCTCCTGAGCAACTGGATTCTCTTTGTGTTATTTCAAGGGATCCTGTGTGAGGCTGAAACTCATTTAATGCAGTTTTGAGAGAGGCAACGAGAAATAGGTATTTTTTACTTTCTGGGTATCCAGCCTCATGCTCTGCAGACTTCTCAACTGCAAACAGAGTTGATGTCAGATGTGAAGTGTTAAATTAAATGTCACAAACTTGACAAACATAGCCACCCAAACAGGAGCCAAAATAACACATATTTTTGACATTAATATAATTGTATGTTCTCTTTGTATAAAATGGGGATAAATAGAGTAAGGTTTGCGAAGCTGTCACGTGCTAGTGCTAAGAACCATAGAATAGTAGAATATGCTGAGTTGGAAGGGACCCAGGAGGATCATCAAGTCCAACTCCTGACTCCACACAGGACAACCTAAAAGTTAAATCATATATCTGAGGGTATTGTCCAAACCCTTCTGGAACACCTACATGCCTGGGGCCACGAGTGTTTCCCTGGGCAGCTTGTTCCAGTGCTTGACCACCCTCTCAGTAAAGAACTTCTTAATATCCAATCTGAACTCATCCCAACACAGCTTTAAGTCATTCCCTTATGTCCTCTTCACAAGACACCAGAGAGATTAGCACCTCCCTCTCTGCTCCCACTCATGGGGAAGTTCTGGATAAGCAATGAGGTAGGTACCCCCCACTCTCCTCTGCACTGAATAAACTCTCCACTGCTCCTCGTAAGTCATTCCCTCTAGTCCCTTCACGCTTTGTTGCCCTCCTTTGAACACACTGCAGTATTTTTATGTCATTCTTATGTTATGGAGCCCAATATTGCAGACAACACTCAGGGTGAAGCCACACCAGTACAGAGTAGAACAGGGTAATCACTTCTTTTGACCTGTTAGATATGTCATTAATTTCACAGTTGGCTTTTTAGAACTGAACTAAAGTTGCATGGGCACGTAGGAAATGTTGCATTTCCTAACCTCTAAGCACTTGACTTTGTAAACTTACTATTGCTTTGATTATTTTTTTCATATATAACTTACTTATGATGAGCAAGAATGGTTTAGAACAAAATGAAGAAAAGTTTGTAGAAGAAAATTACAGTTTTAGAGTAAGAGCAAGAGATTGAAGGGAAGGTATTCTAGAAGGTTAAAAAGAAATGATGGACTTCTGAGGGACCACTGAAATAAAGAGAAGACCACAACAGATTCATCATTGGAGGTGAGGGTGCACCAGTGAGGGGACTGAAACTGAGGATCACGCACTGGTTAATGCAACAAAGAAGGAAGAAAAATTTTGGGTGTGTGAAAAAGAGGCATGATAACATGTTTCAGTTTTCTGGTCACAAGTCAAAGTTCCATTTTGTAGTCTTTCTAAAGGAAGAAATGGTAAGGTCAGTAAGGAGTCTCATCACACAGTCTTGTCTCTGTGGAAAGTTGGGTTGGATCCTTCCCATTTGCAAGGCTATGGGCAGCACATATTTTGAGTCTCATAGCAAGGAAGGGACAGTGCTGTTTAGGATACTCTCACATTTACTTTAACAAAGCCCTAGTGGGAAGATGGTCTAGTAAATGTCCTGACTGTGTCCTGCCCTAACTCATTTTTCCAAATGGCTTTTTAGCACATAAAAGAGCTAGAAGAGCAGTGTATTAATCCAATCTGAAGGTAGTGGTGACTATGGCACAGTCCTCATCCAACAGGAAAGGACAAGCTGCCTAGAAAAGCAACTTTGTTCATTGCTAGAACAGGCTCAGACACTGAATGAAACTGAAGAAAAATGGCTTTGCTTTGAAAATGAAAAGGTTCACAAAAAATGACTGTTTCTTCTAATTTTTTCTTGTGAAGTATATGTCAGAATATTGTCAAAACTATCATCACAGTGATTTGCAGTAAGAGAATCTTATTATGATCTTAAATAATTTGATTTGTAAATTAAATTTGCTACAAGAAATTTATTAAAAATGTTTTTAAAATGGACCAAATGTAAGTGTTATGAAATAAAATTCACTTCACAATTTCATATTTAGCAAGTTTGGGTTTTTTTTCTCTCAGCTCTTAACAATGCTAGCAACTAAGTAAAAACTACATTGTGGATCTTACTGAGATAAAGCAGAAGCCAGATCACCAGTCAAAAACTACTCATTCCTTTTCATATATGTAGCATCACTTTGATTTATGCAGGCTATCAGTGCTGTTTCAAAAATAGGATATACATATATCCTGTCCTTCCCACTGCACTCCCTTATCTGGCACTATCACTCATCTGATTGCACATACAGTGAGATCACTGTATTGGACCAACTGCAAATTGGCCAATTTTTAGCAGCATGAATGCTCATGTCAGCATAGAAAGGTGACACAAACTTATAGCCAGTCAATGAGGAGTGGACAGGACTGCTACTTTTGGCAGCAGCTCTATCATGCAGCAACTTGCCTGTGATAAAACCATATATTAAACCTCGTGGAGCCTGATCTTATTCAAGTTCCTCAGTATGAGAAATACCAGGATAATAAAGGAATACCACATGCCAGGTTTATTGGAAAGAAACAAAGGTGAAGGTATACTGAATCCCACAGGAGATCTTCAACCTCTTAAGTAGAAAGTTCTCGTTTAGGAAACTAGAAAAGGTTTGATTTAACAAATCCAGTACTGGATTAAGATTTCTTATCAAACAGTTTTTGAGATCTTCTAATGAAAATCTAGAAAGAAATTTGATTTAGAAAGAATAGGGAATTTTCTTTATATGTACAAATACATACACAGATGCCGCTCCAAAGATAGGTTACGGTAAGATGAGAAGCTAGGTTCGTGCAATAACTCCCTCCTGCTGAAATGGAGTCATTTTCTCCTCCTTCAGGCTGCGTGCTCTTCTGTGCTGTCTTTGTGGGGGCTTTGGTACCTGACTGACACATAAGTCACTTCAGCTCACTAAGGTGGCAAAAAGCTATTCACCTTTTCTTTTTACTTAATTGGTTTAGTAGGTAGGAGAACAAATGTTATTAATGGTGGAAGGGCCCCAAATATAGCTGAATGTCATAGCTGACAGCTTTTCTCAGCAAAATATCACTAAAACAACATGAAATGATGCTATTTTAGACTGGGACTTACAGTTTGAGGACAGTATAGAAAAACTGGTTGTAGAAAATGATCCTAAAGTTGATTTGGGGTAAATTGCATGGAAAGAAAAAAAAAGCTGGTCCATATCTAAACCTGTTGATTTCGTAAGGCAAATTTTGGTAAACTAAGAGACCTATTTAACCAAGACAACAGAATTGAAGAGGTCAGAAGTTTGAAATGAAAATCATTTTCTCTTTCTTTGAGGGGCAGGTGCTAACACAGTTCATAAAAAGGATAATAATGTAGAGAGCTTTCAGGGAAAGAGGGACTGACTGGCAGAAAAGCTTTCCTACACATTGCTAAGCACATAGATAAGATGACATTTTCCATAGCAGAATGAGGAACATGGCAGCAGGTAGTACCAAACAGAAAAGTGTCAAATTGAATAGTATCTGCCAGTAGATTTCTTGGGGAGTTATTTTTGGGATTGATCTTACTCTTTGGCAAAGAAGAGAAAATAAGCTTATTACTTCGGCTGGTTTAACAAAACTAGGCAACATCATCAATACAGCTGCAGTGGGATGTCATATGGAAAAACAATGGATGACCTTGATGATTGAACTAGTGGAAATAAAACAAACTGCCATAATGCAAAATGCAAGGTCATGCACTTGGAGGCTAAATTTTGCTCTTAATGGAGACCTTTCCCAGTAAATGAGTGGTGTAGAAAAGAACACAGGTACTACTGAAAGAGATGGTGGTTATCTAATGTACTTGTGCAAAAAGGCAACTGCACACCCAAAACTGCAATACTTCATGGAAATATGGAAATATTGATGTACTGTACAATGTAGTAATTCAGCCTAAAATGTGATGTTATGGGAATTCAAACCCATATTCAGACAGATGTGTTCAGACTGGGGCAGCTAGTAGACTGACCAGTGGAATGAAGATCTGTTGAGCAAGAAGAGACTAAAAAATCTGTGTTTAGTCAAGCAAAAGGAAGGCTGAGAGGGAATATGATTACTGTCTATAAATACATCAGGGTTAAACACCAGGGAGGGAGAAGAGCTATTTAAGCCAAAGCATGAATATTGGCACAAAACCTAAACGGATTCTTGAATAAATTTAGTCTGGAAATTAGAAGAAGGTTTCTAACCACCAAAACAATGAAGTTCTGGAACAGATTTGCAACAAAAGTAGAGGGTAAACATATCAGACTACCATTAAGATGGAGCTAGAAAAGTTTCTGGAAGGGATTAGATGACACAGTTTCCTGTAATAGCAAGAAAGTGGACTCAGTGACCTAGGCAATCTCTTCTAGTTTTAAGATCCTATAATTTCTTTTGCAGTATCATTTCTTCTCCATAAAGACAAGAGATTTACCCAACTAAAACCCTTAAATGTTTAAAAATAATTTTGCAAGTAGATTATATTGATTATTTAACCCCCCTGAAAATTATTTCAGAAGAATAATTTGCTGGATATTACATTATTAGTTTTTACAGTATTGGAATGTCTTCCATGGGAAATTGGCCAGTTTAGAACATAAGTTATTACTTACTTTTTCAAAACTGAAAGATAGGATGTGGCATAAAGGTCATTTGAAGGCTTATTATATTATGAAATTAATAGTAACCTTATAGGATAGTGTATACTGTCTCATTATTTGATCTTTTGAAAGATCACTTTTGATTAAATAAGCTGCAAATTAAACAGCTGAATGCAATCTGCTTATAGATACATAATGATTTGTTTATAAATATTGTGAAACGTATATGTAGTTCAACAACCATAATGAAAACCACAGGTAATGTTTTGCACAAAGCATTTTTTCATTTTTTTAAATCCTATGGGTTCTGTTATGTACAGTACAAACATATAAAAATATATGGTATCATAGAATCATAGAGGGGATTGTGTTGGAAGGGACCTTGAAGACCACCTAGTTCCAACCCCCCTGCCATGGGCAGGAACACCTTCAACTAGACCAGGCTGCTTAAAGTTCCATCCAACCTGGCCTTGAATACCACCAGGGATGAGGCATTCACAGCTCTCTGGGCAACCTGTTCTGGTGCCTCACCACCCCCATATAAAGAAATTTTTCCTTAGTATCTTTTCATTAAGAGCTTTAGTCTATAAAGAATAGCTGCTATGCCTAATTAAACCCACAAACTGGAACACCAACAGAGAGAATATCACATAATAAAACCAAAATGATCAACGTGTTACTGATCATAGGTGTTTTAAGATTCTACTTTTTTTGGTTTGGTTGGTTGGCTGGTTTTGTCTTTTAATCTCTTTTCCATCCACTACTATTTCTTGAAGTTGTGTTGAGCAACCAACTAGTAGACCAGAATTCCCTTAAGCCATGACTATGAGAAGGGAAATGAAAATCATTTGAAATGAAAATCATTTTCTCTTTCTTTGAGGGGCAGGTGCTAACACAGTTCATAAAAAGGATAATAATGTAGAGAGCTTTCAGGGAAAGAGGGACTGACTGGCAGAAAAGCTTTCCATCAACCAATACAGTTTGCCCACATCTTTCTTCTTTGTGATGGCCAAGTAGGATTGAGGCTAAATCTCAATAAACTGAGACAAAGAAGTGAGATTAAGGACAAAAAAGAAAGGAAATATTGGCAGAAATTGTAGGGGAAGAGAGTTGAAAAAATAATAAAATAAAGAGGATAAATCAAACTGTGCAAAGCAGAGATTACAAACTTTGTGGGGCAGGACAGTATAGAAGCCAACAATGACATGTTTTTTGGGGTCACATACTTTACAAAGGATTGCACTTTATTTTCACTGTCATAGGTGATGAAAACACATAGACATTTCTATAAACATAATCTTTATCTGCACTCCAAAACCAATTTTTCCCAAGCCAATCTTCAAATCAGTTATAATAAACCTGTGTTCTAAAGGGTTTCATGACCTTCTGCTTTCCAAGTGTTACATGTATGAAGTAGGGATAGATACCTTGTTCAAGTATTTCCTCTTCATTCCTCAGAACTCTGTTCTAGACACCTGAACAATTAGGTTGATGTAGTCCACAACAATGTTCATGCGGAAGTCCTTCAGTCAAAGGAAGATATTTCCTTCTAACTCTGGAACAAATGACACTATTCTTTATCATACTGCTGATAGCAGGAGGTAGCTTTAAATTATATTGATCCTGTTCTTAGAATATACTATGCATCACTTGAAGGTTGGCTTGGTAGTATTCTTAAGATTTCTGCTCAAACATAAACTCTTCAAAATATATCCGATTACTCCTTCTCAGTTCAAATACAGTTGACTGCTCTTTGAGGCAATTTTACTCCATGACAGATAGAAGGATGTCACTCTTCCTGTAAGTTGTTGAACAATCGGTTGGTTCAGCTTTGTTGAATTTATCTACCACCAGTCAATACATTTGACATTTTTAGTGAAGTTGCTGACATCAGGCCTGTCCGCGAAAACAGTGGTGTGGAGCCTAAAAACACACGTTTGAGGTCTCTGGTGTTCATGAAGAGGTTTTGCTGCTTAGTGTTTGAGCTAATGATAACTCTTTCAAACCGTAAAAAAAATTGTTCTATATGGATTATTCTTAAAAATAATCAGAATTATACATGGTTTTATAGATGACGAGGAGTTTACACATGTGCCTGAATGTTTTTTGTCCTTTCTCCTGATGTCAACTGAAAAAAAAAAAAAAAAACCGAAAAATTATTTCATTATTTTTGGCTATTTTTGAACATACAAATTTAAAAATAGGGTTAGATGTCTACATAGGTACAAGGGTTCTCTGGACTTATTAAACGTTTATATATAAATATATTCCAATACAGTTCCAAAATTGCAAGAAAAAACATCAACTTTTTTTTGAGCTGTATAATCTAAGACATTAACAAAAATCTTCTATTGCTACATAATAGTCCTAGATAACACCATTAGGTAATGTCTCTTGCTAGGGCAATGGTAAGATGAAAGTGTCCTTTGGTTACTTTTTTAATGACTAATAACTGTGATAGGTTTCTTTTAATGTGTTCTGAATTAGAAAACCACTTGTTTTCAACCATCCACCTCTGGTGCTTAAGCCCTCTTGAATTTCTTTTTGAACTTCATCAGAACTTCAACTTAACGCGAATGGGATTCAATGTTGAAATTTCAAAGGCTGTCTGCTCACACTCATAGCTACACAGTGTGATGCTGTAGAACAAAGTATCAATTTATAGGGCAACTTGAAGGAGACCTTCAAAATGGGTGGTGATGTGTCTCCGTGGCACTTCCTTCCTTGGCAGGAGCTGTGTTAGAGCTCTTTTGCCATCAGCTCACATTTTTGTAAGGCATGAGCAAGGTGCTGCCAACCCCGAGGTAACTCTCCCCCCTCACACCAAGTAGCCCTTCCCAGCTCCATCTGATGAGCAGTATGTTGAGAAAAGAAACCCAAAACCCAACCAACCCTCAACAACAAAACCAAACCGACAGTGATTCCCATCAACATGTAGTAAGAAAGAGATGATTCTGGCTTGAGTTGTTGACTGGAGCCTGTGTCTCTGGGTGGGATCCTTAGGAAGAAATTAGAGGTATTGTTGTGACAATGGAAGATAAAAAATTTCTGGTCTCTCCCACACATGAAAATTATTAGCCAAACACATCAAGGGTGACGGAGAAAGGAGACAGCCCTTGAGCGACTCCTGCGCAGCTCGACAGGAAGGCTGTCCCACGGGAGGTTCCTAGTTGGAAATGGCGCCATCGGCTGAAACGCGGCTCCTGGCGCACACAAGGGGCTCTCTCTCTCCGGGGGACGCTGCTCTGCCTGGTTGACTCGGAGCGATCCCGGGTAGATGAGTCAGGGCGGGTATCGCGCTCGCTCTCTCCCTCTTCTGGGCAGAGGAAGATGGGTAAATGGGGGAGAGCGGGACCAGCGCGCCAGACGGGCGGCTGCGCTCTCCCGGTCCTCGAAGGAGCGGGCGCGAGTGCCATAGCCAGCGCGGGGGAAGGAGGCGCGCAAGGAAAGTGCGCATCCTCCATTTTGGCGGAGGGCAGGCGGAGAGTTGGCTCCCGGCGCCTGGTCGGCGCGCTCGTCCCCACCCCGCAGCATTGCCGGGAGCACCCAGCTCCTCTTCCCGCGGGGAAGGCGGGCAGAGGCGCTTCAAATGGACGCCCCGCTGCGCCTCGGTTCGAATTGGTCCCAAGCTCCCTGCAGCGGCTTCCGACAAAATGGAGGACGCCACCACTGCCACCACTACCACCACCACCACCACCAGCAGCTCCTCCAGGACCCGTGTCGGCGGCTGACATGGCGCCCTCCCCCGCGGAGGGCGGGGGCAGCAGGGCGTCCTCGGGCGAGGAGGCGCTGCTCTGTGGGGCAGGCTGCGGGGCGCGGGCCAGGCGCACTCCCTTACAGACGTGAACTCTCCCTTTTCCCTCTGGGAGCGCTTCCATTACCCATGCTATGTCCATCATAGAAATGGCCCCAGGCGCAAAGCCCTGCTGAGGGAAGGGAAGGAGCGGAGTGGCACCTCTCGTAGGACCATTGCCAGCCCTATGGCTTGGCGGCGGGGGACGGAGCGGGAGAGGCGAACCCGCGCCCCACGGGCGGAGCGGTGGCGCCCGCGGGGACCGCGCGCACGGCCGGGACGGGCAGCGCACCATCTCCGCCTGGCCGATAGGGCCAGGCAGCTTGGCGGCACCCACAACTTCGGCAAGTTGCCGCTGCCCAAGAGCGGCGCGGGAAACGCCAGCACAGTCCCCGGGTGCGGGTAACGAGCCGGTCGGTGGGCAACGATCCGGGTTCCTCAAACCTGATAGATCAAACTGGAAAGAACCCCGAGCGTGGCCAGGAGGAAGATTGGCAGTTTATAGGGTCAACCGGCTGCGGGCGGCTCTGATGGATGGGCGGTGCACCCATTCTGCTAGCCCAGCGCCAGAGCCCGCCCTCTGGGAAAGCCAATGCCGGGGCAGGAAGGCGGATCTCCCCGAGCTCGCTTGGCCCGGTTCCTCCTCCTCTCCGCCAGCAGCTGCGCTTCGCCCGGGACTGGACCGAGTTAGAGTTGAGGCGCTAGAGGAGTAGCGCAGAGTGCGTGCGTCCCCGGCGGGGGGGTCCGTGCCCGCAGGCGGTGGGGAGCCGGGTAAGGCGGGGGCGCTGCGCTTCACCAGAGCGGGCTGGCGGGGGGCTGGCGGCGCTCAGCTGCCCCCAGGGCGGGGATGGGAGAGCAGCCGCCTTGCCTCCCAGCTAACCGGGCGAAGTACTCCGCGTTGCCGCCGCGCCGCTCCCTCTGGCGGCGAGGGCGCGGGCGGCACTGAGAGCAACGCCGCCGGTACCGGTCGCGGCATGGAGCGGGGCGGCGGGCTAAATGGGGAGCGCCCGGGGGCAGCCCCGA